>CM040125.1:165985894-166212726 GCA_022559845.1 Amorphophallus konjac | reverse complement strand
AAGATATTCCATTAAGGCTGCCTGATGGGATGTGGATCTCTGAAGCAGTTCAAAGATGGAGATCCGAGCAGACGTCTTGTCCAGGTGTTTTAACAAATCATACTGTGTTTCAGGGACAGATTTTTCTAGTTGTTCTCCATTGTCCTTCTCTGGCTGAGACTGCTCAAGGTTATGACAGTTCTGGGAGAAAACCATGTGGAAAATCCTTCCACTCCGGAGCACCATTGCCTGCGGCTTTTGTACCTCTATGGGGTTAGGTGTGGGTTTTAGCAGGGGCTTGAGGGGTAGTGGTGGAGGAATGATTGGTGAAGCAGGGGTGACGATGGGAGCGGGGGTTCTAATGAGGGGTTTGTTAGGTGGAGGCATGGTGGAGGTAGAGGGGATCTCATATGGGCTATAGAGGGTAAGGGGTTCGGAAGGTAAGAGGCGGAGGCAAAGTGGAAGTAGAGGGGATCTCATGTGGGCTATGGAGGGTAAGGGGTTTGGAAGGTGGAGGCGGAGGCGGAGGCAAAGTGGGAGTGGATAAGGCTTGAGATGGATGATGGTTCTGAGATGGATGGTGGGTGATGAGTGGTTTTGAGGGCGTTGGTGGAGGTATGGTAAAGATAGGCGGGGTCACGTACGGTTGACGGATGATAAGAGGTTTGGAAGGCATAGGTGTAGGTGTAGTAGGGGTGGATGGCAAAATGGAGGGGTGAGGGAAGATGAGAGGGTGTGAGGGCATAGTGGAGGGCATTGGCAGATAGGTCATTGGTGAGTTAGTGAGAGAGGTGCGGATGAGAGGGTGTGATGGCCGTGGAAATGGTGAAGGCTGCACTATAGGTTGCGATGCGGGTTGATGAGAGAGAGGTGCTACCCGAGCAAGGCGAGGGGGGTGCCTGATGATAGGGTTGGCGGCAGCAAGAACGGAGGTACTTTCTGGGTGCCATCCTTGCTCTCTCCCAACTTTCGGGAAGGAGGAGATGGGGTTGACCTGGTGATTGGGTTGTTGGTGCTCCGATGATGGATTCTAGATTATGCCCATGTTGGGTTGTTGTGGTTGGGCCTGCTGAGGCTGTTGTTGTTATGGTTGTTGTTGCGGCTGCTGTTGTAGCTGTTGTTATTGTTGGAACTGTGGTCTAGGAGGAGGTCTCCTGGATTTGAGAGTGGTGATGTATCGCCTCATTTCATCACAGTCAATTCCACCTTCATCATTCATATCATAGATGTAATCTTTAAAATGGAAACAGTTCTCTACTGTATGTCCTGGCTGCCTGTGGTAGACACAGTATCTGGAAGTATCAACATTCGGGGGCCATGCGAGCTTCTCCCTAGGTAGGATGGTGTATTTGAGGCCATGAGGGCACTAAAAATATCTGCCAAAGTTTCTGGAAATGGTGGGTAATGGGCTCTCTTGGGTTCGATCGGCCTCCTTTGTTGTGTGGGGGGCCGTAATTCCCTGGGGGTGGAACCTGATGGTAATGAGGTGGTGGTTGCTGTTGCTGGGGTCGGGGTTGTTGCTGAGGTTGAAATGGTTGTGGCATATTGTTCTGGGGTGGATTGTTTTGGGGCGAAGGACGAGACGGGAAGGGACCTAGCTGGAGGGGAAGTCGAGGCATTTGTGGATGCCTTGGGTTGGCTGCATAGTTGGCGTTGTTGACTACACTCACCTGCTCATTTGTTACGACTCCTTCTGTTGCTCCCCTTGGGACACCAGTGCCTGTCTTTCTGACCACCTTGGGCTTCGGTGGTTCAAACATGTGCATAATGGGGGAATCTTTTAACTAGGTTTGGATATACCGGGCCCTCTCATAGAGTTCTTCCATTGTAGTAAGCTTGTTCATGGTCAGGACGTGCCTGAACTGTTGGGTGGCATTGGACACAATCATTTTCACTTGTTCGGGCTCTGAGAGGGTATCTCTTATCCTCTCTGCCAAAGACCTCCATCTATCAGCATAGCGGATGAAATCTTTGTCGGGCCTCATTTTCCCGAATACTAGGTCAGTAATGGAAAGAGAGGGACCAACCCTATCCCGATATTTTTGCAAGAATCTTCTTTGCACTGTATCAAAGTTCTCGGCCTCGCTGGGCTCCAAAGAATAGAACCATTCTAGCGCGGGACCGTCCAACGATCTCCGAAAGAGGTATGCCAGGGATCTCTGGTCATTTTTCCAATAGGAGGATTCATACATGAAGTCCTTGAGGTGAATAAAGGGGTTGCCAATGCCATTGTACATGCGGTACGTAGGTATTTCAGAGGGAGGAAGATGGATCACTGGAAGGATTGGCAAAGCAACCTCCGGGGTGGATTTTACGTCCACCATTTTCTTTAAATTCTGAAATTGTTCATCCATTCTATTGAACCTGTTGAGGAGCGATTGGGCGAGCTCCTCGGGAGGTGAAGGTGGCACCTGCCACTGGGGAGGAAGGTGTCTCTAGAGACTTGAGGGGGAAACCCCGAATGGGAGGGAGCTGCCGGCCTATCGGCAGTTAGTCCTGGCTGGAGTGGCGTGTGAGGAACGGCAGGGGTTTGAAATTGTGAAGGGAATTGGAACGAGGGAGGTTGTTGGCTTGCCTGCCCTTGAAGTGAGGGAGAAGGAATGGCTTGTACCAGTGAAGGAGATGGGATGGCCTGCACTGACTCTTGGAGGGGTGCGATGGCTGGAGTTGACTCCTGGAGAGCGGGAGAAATAGATTTCCCTTTTAGAATGGCCTGGAAGGCTTGGAGTTGCTCAGAGGTGAGCTCCGTGTTGGCAAGGACACCCAGCAAAGAGGAGATGCCCTGTGGGGGAATGTGTCCCCTGTGGTAACCTGCACCTCACGTGAGGGCTCGTAGGAAGGGCCCGAGTCCATAGCATGGACACACGGCTCGACTGACTGACCACGACCAAGGTGGTTCTCCTCAAAAGACTCGTAGGCCATTTTTAAAGTTCTTCCGGAACGCAAAAACATACACCAACAAATAGATAACAGAGATTATCAAACAAGTAGATGCCTTTACGCCCCTTTTTTTATTTTCATTTTGATAATTTTTTTTGTTTTTTAACCAAATCTGAAGTTCACACAAAAGGAAGGACCCTGATTAACTTTGTTTCACTGCCATGTCAACTAGGGTCACTTGTCTCACCACGAATGGGTCAACTAACTCCGGGGAACTTCAATGGTACAACCAGTCCAGTGAACGAAGAGGGAATCCTTCGCTTTCGGGGACTTACGGAGGTCCCGGTGGAGGAGATCCTAGTCCGTCGAGAGGAATTCCCGAACAGAGAGTCCTTCCTTCACCGAGAGAGGGTGATCCTTAGAAAAAAAAATGAAAAAAAAATAGAAAAGGGGTGGATGTATGCAATGAAGTGCTGAACAGATATACAGAATATAACAAAATAACAGAGATAGCAAAGGTATAATCACCACCCAAGAGAGATAATAACGCAAACCTCAAGGAATCACAAGGGATTAGGGGTGAAGTGCACGTGGTGCACGAGGGATGAGAACTGAAAGTGCTGATGTAAGTACGACTGTAGCGCGCGAGGTCGCAATAAGGACAAGCACAGGTAGGTGCCGGGTGGAGGAGCACACGGCGGTGCCGAAATTTCAAGAGTAACCAAGAGAAAGCGAAAGTCGTCCCACCGTGATCGCCAAGATGTGAGCGACGTCACGCAGATGCGACGGCGAGCGGAGCGCGCGGGCTCATTTTGCTGCGACACAGAAAGAAGGAGAGAAACGGAGAAACCACCATGGGAGATTGCTCCGGCGGGGTGTGCAGAATACATGCAGCGTAACAAGATATGGGGATTAAACGGCCATAGCGGGAAATGACTCTCTGCGACCTCGGGGGATGGGAATGGTGCATAATTTAAGTGACAAAAATTTAAACGACCATAGCGGGAAGTGACTCGCCGCGACCTCAAAGATATGAGAAGATACGAGAATAACACAAGATATAAATAACAAAAATTTAAATAGCCATAGCAGGAAGTGACTCGCCGCGGCCTCGAAAATATCGAAGATAGGAGAATATCACAGGATATAAATGATAGAAATTTAAACAGCTATAGCGGGAAGTGACTTGTCGCGGCCTCGAAGATATTGAAGATATGAGAATATTACATGATATAAATGACAGAAATTTAAACAGCCATAGCGGGAAGTGACTCGCTGCGGCCTCAAGGATATCGAAGATATGAGAATATTACAGGATATAAATGACAGAAATTTAAACAGCCATAGCGGGAAGTGACTCACCGCGGCCTCGAGGATATTGAAGATATGAGAATAACACAGGATATAAATGGTAGAAATTTAAACATCCATAGCGGGAAGTGACTCGCCGCGGCCTCGAAGATATGATGTGATCGCCAGGGGCCAGAGACCCCAAAATAAGAAGAGTGATCGCGTTTACCTCAAAAGTGGGAAATGGCGGGTTGCTTCTTTGTCACGCCCCGAGCGCGGAAGGAATCCGGAGTGCGTGACGAGTTTATATCGATCATGTCAATCAAAGCGTTAGTGTATTCGACACAAAGACAGAGTGCGTAAAAGTAAAGATAACCCAATCCTTTATTCAATCACAACCTTAAAGTACTTCTATTATAATTCACTTTGTGAAGGTACTAAGACTCAATAAAGGGAAAAGTATAACGATTGACTCAAGAATATAGAAAGATAAGACTAGTTGACGCTTGGATAGACGGAGTAGCTCTAATCTCTTCACTCTTGACCTTCCCCGTCCGATTGAGTCTCGTCATCGGACTTACCTGAAAAATAGGGAAAAACACTGGATGAGCGAACGCTCAGTAGGATTTATATCTCAAGTGCTAGCTTACTTTAAGTAGGTTACAAGTTACATGAATGTAATATAGCTATGCATGTTCACGTAAAACGATAAGAGAGAGTGTATAACAAGAGATAATTGAGTGAACTAGCATGTCTTTCAAGAACTCATGTCAATAAGTATCAAGATATTCAAGCAAGTATATTCATCATGTCATGTCGAGAATTGGCTATCAAGTTTCAAGCAAGTATATAATAAATACCCTTTCCGGGTCACGCATGTCATGTCATGTCATGTCAAGTCGAGTCAAGTACGAGATTGTGGAATGTCAACGAGAATAACAAGCACTTCGGTGCAATGTCACACCGTGATCATTACAACTCCCATGGGCACTAGTACTTTCGGGTGCTCCTCCCAGGACCAAATCGGGCCCTTATATGCGCAGGCATTGATCATGTATTTCGACATCCACTATAGTTATAGCCAATATAGAATTCCAAAGGATTCAAGCTTGTAGGAACTTTAAGGTAGACCATAGAGAGTAGGATTTCAAGGTCGAACAGGATATGTAAGGACGATAATAACGGTATACCCACGATTGCGATAAAACTAGGTGGAGATGGCTCCATTGATGGGTGCCATGTCATTAAGAATAAGCACTCATATAGAAATGGTCGCTCGTCCTTGTACATGATAAGGTAGATAGAATTAGCGTCCCCAAGTATGGCACACAATTCTTAAATGATATATATGGTATGGATTGCCCATCCCATTATTTCAAGAATATTCTCATGACATCCTGACAATATATCATGAGGGCCGGTATACCATGTTTCTTTAGAGTGACATGGCATTTAAAAAGTGTCATGGGTTTTTATGGTACAACCAGCTCAATCGGCCTTGAGAGAATCCAAGACATCGAGAAGACTTACGGAGGTCTCTATGACTAACTCACCGGTTCGAAGGAACAGAATGTCTCGTATGTCATCGAGAAAGTATCGGGTAATCGATGAATCTCCGAGAAACGCGGGACTATACTCACGGTATGGAATATAGTGCCTAATATGTAACCCATCGCTAGGGTATACATGAAATCGACGGAAACATATATCTTAGAAAATGGCGCCTGGGTACTGGTCGCTATTTCTTAAATAGCGACTGGGGTGCAGCCACTATATTAACGAAACGTGCCTGTGACCCAGCCGTGTCCTTTAAATTCCATTTCCAGTTTTAACGTAAATAAAACATGGAATTTGTATAGCCTTTCAATGCATCATTATGTTCTGGATTAAATAGCGCCCATGGCGCAGCCACGTTTCAGAAATTAGCATCCAGACCTTGGGCGCTTGTTTAGATATAGCGACTGGATGATGGTCGCTGTTCAATTCAGAGTATAAAAGGCATGAACAATGTCATTTTTCCGATTCAAATAATTTTCTAAGGACAAGAACATGAATAGATAGAGAAAAATCCCAGGAATCTAGCAATGCACGCATGTAATTGATTAGATGTCCACATTTCAAGTTATTAAATTTTAAACATGTAGGTTTAATAATTAATCATGAAAGTAGCGACTACTATTCAGTCGCGCCTTAAGAATAGCGCCCAAGCCTGGGTCGCTATTTCACTGTAAATTCTGAAATCAAAACAGCAAGCTATAAAACATGGTAAAACATGGTAAAAAAAAAGGATTATATGCATGCATGAACTTTATATACTTAGGAATTTGGCTAAGACTTGAGAAAATCTACCTCTTGTATGAAGATTTTGGTTGATAGACTTGAAGAATTGGATAGGAAATATGAGCTCTATTTACAACCGAGCTTCACAGCAACCGAAGCAGCTTATAGCAGTAGAAAAAAAAAGGAATATAGGGGCTCTTCTTCAGCAGTAGATGCACGCAAGCAGCAGGAAGAATTAGGAAGAAGAAGAAGACTATCTTTCTTCAAAGTAGAAGGAAACGGAGGTTCTGTAGCTACAGCAATTTCCTTCTAACAGAGCTCTTCTCGTGATGTGTAGCAAGAAACAGAAGAAGCATGACTTCTTCTTGGTGATTAAACGTTGTTGATGAACAAACAATAGCTGTGTTTAGGAAGATGCAGCAAGCTCTTTCGGCAGCCAAGAAGAACCTCAGAAGAATACAGCAGCAGGTGGATGGGCAGGAGGTTGGCTCGAAGGGGTTGATAGCATGGTATTTATAGGGGTTTGGGAACCCAATGGGTTTGGAGTTCGATTGGGACTCAAACTTCCTAGTACAAGTCCTAGTGGTATTAGTATTTCCCTTATTAACTCTTCTAAAAACAAACGCTTCCTAGTTAGAGTGAAACACGGCCGTCAGTTTCCTTTCTATACTTTAAGACCGGTTGACAGCCATGTCTTATTAAGTCGCGTCCATATGCAAGGCACATTTTATTAAGTCACGCCCATCGTTTAGGCATTTCTTAAGAAATCACGCCCTTGATTCGGGCGCTATTAAACCTTTTCACGTTAATTTTTAAATGTTTACAAATGTTTGGAGATTTTTATCTTTTTTATTTGATGAGGTCTAGTTATGAAATTTTAGGGGTATGAATTTTCCATTTTTCTTTATTTTTTCATGTAATTAGTTTTATAAAATTCCTTTTATTAAAAAATGGCACTATTCACCACTTTTCATGTATCTAGGGAATAGCGTCCGTGCCACTGTCGTTGTTTTGGAATAGCACCCATGTGTTGGCCATTATTCATCTTTTTTCTCTTTCCCCACAACCTCAAAAGGATCGATATTGTATATATAACCCTCTTATTTCTACAATTCTCTTAACTATATACTTTATTTGAATTAACGTCAATATTTATGTCGTAACTTCATAACCAACGTCCGTTACATGGTCGTATATTATTTTAAATATTTTATTTTTTAAATTATTAATAAAATATAAATTGATGTTTTCTTCAAGATTTATTGAGTCTTAATTCAAATAAAATTATATTGTGCTTTTAATGCCTATTTAAAAATGGCATGTTATTCTTATATTTATTATAATACAATGGTAAGGTCATTAGGATGTCAGGGGTTGTATACAGGGTCCATGCTTTGCTTAATTATTAGTTTTTATTTATTTGGACTTTCCAGTCCTTCAATTTATCAGGGTTGCTACATTCTTCCTCTCCCTCTTCGGTCGGTCGATGGAGAGGACTTTCCTTGGTTCCCCTTGCAAAAGAGGAAACATACAGATAACAAATGAATCAAAAAAATGGCAGTGTAGTATTAGTCCCTTGTGATGAAAATGGTGAACTCATGGCGAGACACACACCTGGTTAGTGTTATTTTTAAACCCCTCTCGGACACGAGTGAGAGGAAAATACTATGATGGATGGAAAATTATGCAAACGTGCATAAAAACATATCTCTCTTATGAAGCGAGATGACGGATGGTGGGACGATGCATGCGACAGAAATGACAAAAGAGAGTGGGAGAGAATTGCTTATTGAAGGTGTCGATGGCGGGATCCGGTGGTGCTTCGGCAACGTGGGGATGACGTGGAAGCACGGTGGACAGAGATAGCCTTCCTCTCACGAGCGCGGGCACCCAGAAATTCGGCAGAACCTCCCCCTGCAAAAGTCCACTGGGTAGGAAAGGGATCCGGCAGAGTCTCTCTTTCCTCTGTCGGATCTGAAGCTCTCTCCCTTCGAGGGAGGGGGTCATCTATTTATAGGGGAAATTTCATGGGCGCGTCTGGGTTCCTGGACGCGTTCATGTTGAGGCGTCCAGGACACCAGACGCTTCAGATAATTTTTTATTATTTCCATATGATTGGCGCGTCTAGGCTTCTGGACGCCTCAACTTGAGGCGTCCAGGACCCCAGACGCACCCATGTCTGCCCACTGAATCGGTGCCAGAAACCGTCGACGTACCCGTGACTCCTAAAACGCGTCTAGGAACAAAGACGTCTTTATGATTGGATTTATTCGAAACGTCAAACTAAACGGCCAGAGCGACGCTGCCTGTGCGATGCACGAGGCTCTGAAGAAGACGTCTAGGGTCCTAAACGCCTTTAAAAGAGGCGTCCTGTTACCCTGCCACTTTCAAAAAGGAGAAAAAATATTTAAAAAATAATAAAAAAATATTTTTAGTAAGGCGTCTAGGGTCCTAGACACGTTTAAAGAAGGCATCTAGGGTCCAAGACACGTTTAAAACTTTTCACGGGAAAAATTAAAAAAAAATGTAAAAAAATTAGAAAAATAGGAAATCACTAAAGTAATTAAAAATGTGAAGGCAACCTTGGGGTATCATAGTGTAATAGGGGATTTACTCATGGTAATGTCAAAAACAGCGTGTCTACAATCCCCAAATTCGTCAATCGCCCTTAGCTATTCGCAAAATAATCATGGTAATCATACAGCTAATGGAATGTAAACGAATTTTAACTATAGTTAGAGATAAGGGAGAATGATACCTTATATACAATTCTTCATTTGATAGAAATCAGTTCCAATTTGCTTGTAGAAGTAGCTTAGGGCCACTAACCATTACATGATCTTTATTTCTGCAACGAAGACACGCTCCGCTCCTTCGCCAGCACTCCATGATTAGATGACCAAATTTGTGACAGTGAAAATATTTCAATTGCGAAAGGTTATGCATTTTCTTCTTATTACTTCGAATCTTTTTACGATAGACTCGCCACCTTCTAGCGAAACCGAACCTTATCTTACTCGTAGACCCTCTTGCTTTCATTTCAAAAAGAGCTTAAACACCTGCAAAAATAATTATAAGGTTAAAAATTTTATTACCCTTACGCGTCGTGTTACGCAATCTTATACATATTTTATTACTTAACCCGAAGCACTACCTATTCTCACGAGGTGACAAGAAGGGATGACAAAGATTACATGACCTATCACTTAGGATAACCTATACTTATGGGCAAGAACCTATGACTTAAACAACCGAGGCTCTGATACCACTTCTGTCACGTCCCGAACCGATAGCAGCGGGAAGCGATGCTCAGAACGTGGCAGTGAAACAGTCATGATAATTAGAGCAGAAAATAAATAAACATAAATAAATAGTATTCGAACACATGGAGACCATTGATTTGAGAAATATATAGTTTTATTGATTTTTGGAAATTTAAGTACAATGCGGACTCAATAAAAGAAATAAAGAAGAGAAAATAGCAAGACCACTTTACAACTAGACTCAAGAAAACAAGAAGACTCAAGTCTCAAGGCTCCAAGTTCACTCGATCACGCTGTCCCGATCCCAATTTCAAGCGTTCCATCTATCACGTTACCTGAAAAAGATGGAGATAAGGGGGGTGAGCGAAAGCTCAGTAGGAATTACACTCTATCACCAGGCAAAGTTTAAGTAATTAACCATTTTCATGAATGTATAAATAAAGCAAGAAATTCAATAAAACAAGTTGGTAACCAACAAGATCAGAAGATAATTGATAGATAAATGGAAAGGAACATTGCAAATCGAGATAGCAAAACAATAACCAGAATTTCACGTGGGTGGCCACATGCCAAGTCAAGTCGAGTCAAAACATCATGCACGATGATAAGTGAATGGCCATTTATCAAGTCAAGTCGAGTCATCTCGTGTCACGCAAGCAAGCACTTCATGCTTTCAAGCAAGTATCACGATAGTGTGGAATGTCGTAGACTCAACATGCTTGATAGTACTCGGTGACAATGCCACACCTAGTCATTCACCTCCCTGGGGATCAAGTACATTTCAAGTATGCCTCCGAGGACCAGACTGGGCCCTTGAATATGTTTGCCTTGATATTGATATGTTTAGATCATAGATCCCACGAAATCTAGACATCCACAATGTTTAATAGCCAAGAGTTCCAAGGTTTAAGCTATGCAACTTACCAACTAAGATCAAATGATATTTCAATAAAATTAGAATAGATATCAAGTGGAAGAACAAGGATCAAGCAAGATTTCGCAGTTCAAGGCCAACCTTGATATGACTGCTATCACAACAACAAAATACGGAGAATCATATTAAATCTCGATTTTAGCGGTCAATAACTGGGCCACTAAGGTGATATTGACGGTCTAACCTTAGACCGCGTAAGGTTAAGTATAACGGGATCTAAAAGTGAACCCAAAAAGGTCCTCAATATAGCTCAAATCAGAATAGGTCCAAACAAGAGTTCAGCCCACGAAGCTAAAGTCAAATAGAACGGATTGGGCCAGGTTAGAATTGACTGGGCTCAAAAGAATCAGACTAAACCCAAGCCCATTACTTAACCTAGGCAAAGAGAGGGATATCGGTCTAAACCTGGGCCGCCAAGGTCGCTTAGCGGTCTCATGTTGGGCCGCTAAGGTCGCAGAACAAATCCAGATTTGGACTGGCCCAAACACGAATCAAAACACGTCAGGGGTTCGATCTTGGGGGTACAACCCGCTCGGCGTCTTGGTGGGAATCCCAGGCTTACGGGGACTTACGGAGGTCTCGTAATAGTGGTCCTAGTCCGACGGAAGGAATATCCGGCGGAGAGTCCCAACTATTACAAGATTGAGGCTATATGAAACACGGAAAATGTGAACGGTATGGTCAGTCAATTCCACCGGAGTGGCATGACTGTCAAACAATGATATTAGAAACATAATATAAAAGATTTTTAAATAGCATAGTTTTAAGATCACAAGGTTATTATCCAAGTTTTTACCAATTTCACATGATCATTAACTTATGATTGTCAAGCCATCTTTCATGCAATTAAAAGGAATTTATGTTTCTAACTATGATACTATATCAATATTGCGTTCTGCATAGTTACATGTCCAAATATCATGTTAAACAGGGTAAGTTCTCTAGTTAAAACGCATAAAGCAGAATTTAGAACTTCCTGCCAGAAGCCATGAAACGGTCTATATAAGGGCCGCCTGAAGGATAAAACAGTCTATATAAGGGCCGCTTGAAGGATAAAATGGTCTATATAAGGTTGTTTCTTTATTTTGGAATTAATCATACATAAATTTAAAATTTTAAAAAGCAGGGCTTGAGACGGTCTGTAATGCCCTGGATTCTTATTAGGTCTTTTGGATCCTTTTCGGGGAGTTTTGGATCGCTTTTGTGGGTCCTGAGTTGAGTTTTACGATCCGTGTGGATTTTTCTCTCGTACTAGTTACGGAACCCTGCGGTGAGTTTATTTCTTAGTCCATCGACTCGTGGATGCCGCAGTTGCAATGTACTCTTCCCGAGGATCGTTTCGACTATTTTTGCGTATTTTTCTGAATTAGTGGATTTTCAGGCTAATTATCAGAATTTCCAGAAATTAGGAAAATTTCCTAATTTCTTTCTATTTATTTCCTCAACCACCTCTCCCTCCCTCATTTCTCTCATCTCTTTCTCTCTCTCGTTCTTTCTCGTCTCTGGGCCGTTCGGCGTGGGGCACACACCGTTGCGGAGCTGGCCGAGGCAAGGACGCGATGGAGTGATCGGGACGCGGGATAGAGCGACGGTTTGAGCGTGGCGTGGCGCGATCCCTAGGTGGATTCCTAGATCGGCGCGGTTCGTGTTTTGACATTTTCGGTGCGGATTAGTCGCTTCGATGCGTGGTTTCTTCGGTGGAGGTAGGGAGACGGATCACCCACCTTTCCTGCACCTTTCCTCGCAGTTTCACGTTAAACGATGCAAGAACAAGCGAGTTTGGGCTCGTTGTGGTTTTGGGGTGTTCGTAGGGTTCACCGAAAAATGGTGACGATTTTTAGATCAGTTAATATCAATCGAACCCATGGAATGTCAGCGTTCCAGATCCACTGATTTCGTGTTGTTTGGTTGTCATTTGGGGCCGGTACGAGTCCGAGAACCCCGGTATCCAAATAGGGTCATTCGATGGAATCGCCCGTTTCTCGTCATTTCTTGGCCGATTCGACTCCCGTTGGAGTCTAAATGTTGTATATCATCGTTCTGCGCGACGTTATGGATGTTTCTCCTTCGATCGGGATCGAACGGGGCGTGGATTCAGGTTTTTAGGCTCCGTCCGGCAGTTTTCCCACCGTGACCGATCGACCGTCGCGGGCGGGCCGGTCGACCGGCCAGCATTCACAGCGGACGAGGGACCGCCAGTTCGGTCCGGTCGACTGACCCCGCCCAGGGTCGATCGACCGACCCTGTTAGGTCGACCGCCCCCAGGGGTCAGGTCGACTGAAATGCAGTATTTTTCACCATTTTGACTCCCGGTCGGTCCCGTTGAGACTCAATGACCGACCTATGGCCTCGTGAGTGTCCCGGACACCCTGTGGGTTCCATGTCCATGTTTCTAGGTGTCGAGAGGTGCCGTGTTACTCTCGATTAGCGTGCCCAAAGGCATGCGTGTTTCAAGCTTTGTGTTGCGCTTGATCGAGTCACCGTGAGTCGGTGTGAGTGCGGTGGGGCTCCCCCGCATGTGAGTGGCCTTTCTTGAGTCCCTTCTTGAGGGAATGGTCTCAGCGCCTGTGGTCTGTCCTCGGTATTCTGTTACCGTGGTTTTAGACCTAGTCAAGATTTAAGGTCGGTTGGCCTTGGTGGCCCAACCTTCATGCGTTTCTTCGCTGTAGCGCGCCTTCCTTGGCCGCTACAGTCGTTTGTCTTAGATCAGTATCTTAGGGCAGTTATATGGCGGTTGTCTCTTGGACCGCCTAGTCCGTGGTAGCGTGTCTGTCATCGACCAGCTTGGTGGTTCGATTGGGCAGGTCAGCTGAGTTGACTGAGTCTAGTGGTTCGTCCTGACCGCTACTGTTGCCTCGTGGCCCTACCCCTGACCGCCAGTGTCCTTGTCTCTGTGTGCATGGCGGTTTCCTCCTTGACTGCTTGGTTTCCCTAGCAGCTGATGATGGATCGCTTATGCCCAGAGTGTCATTTCCCAGTCGTTTCGATTTCGTATATCTTGGCTTGACCTAGTGGTTTGCCGTTCCCGTGGATATCTTTTGATGTCCTATGAGGGCTAAGACCGTGTTAGGAGGTAGCCATGAGTTTTCTTTCTTGAAGTAGGATTTTCTTTCCAACTGTAGAATCATCATTGTCGGGGGTTCCGGTCAACCCGGGGTGACCCAGTGGTTGACAAGTAACCCTGAGTGTCTCGGCGGTTCTGTCCAGTTCGAGACGTGGTTCTGGATGCCTCGAGGTATCTTTTACCTCGGTTTACGTGTCCAGGCTGCTGAGGGTTTTGGTGTTCCCTCAGGTCTCCGTGTGTCATTTTCTACAGTTGTTTCTTCTGGCTTAGGAATAGACCGATTGGCGGCTTGTTCCGCTTTGTACGATGATCTTGACTCCGAGTCGTGAGACTCAAGGATCGTTGTGTTTTCAGGTCTAGTTGCCTTGTCCTGAGTCCGGTGGCAGTCTGGTATGCTACCTCGTGTCCTGTGCTTCGTAGTATGTACGACAGTGCTTCTTTGCCTGTCTGTACTCCGCACTCATGTTTTGGAGTCTGTGTCTTGTGAGCCTCCACTAGTCGTAGCCTTACGACACGTTACGGCGTTGTCGGCCCTTGTGGCGGGGCAGTTCCCTTGATATACGGTTTGTAAGCTAGTTTCCGTGGGCCCCCGCTGTACTGTAGCATCCTGCTGGGTGGAGAAAACTAGCTAGAGGCTTGGCTCTTCAGCAAGAGTCGGTGTGTGCACACGTGGTCAGGGGCTTTGGACTGACGCCAACGGGCGTTACCCTGTCTAGTCACTCGTTATTGTAGTCCCATTCTGGTTCTGAGTGTGTCTTAGTCTCTGTCGTGCTTCAGGCGGCATAGTAGACGAGACACCTGTAGGCGCAACATAAGATGGCAGTGGACGCAGCTGGCTGTTCTTCTAGTGAGGAGGTACTTCTGTCACGTGACACGTGACTCTCGCGTTTCTTGCACGTCGTGACCTTTCTGGGTTAGCCCTCTCGTGGTCTTACCCGAGGTCAGTGTTGTATCGTGTGCACGACGTTCTAGTCGTGTGTGGTCGTATCTAAAAGAGCGTGCATGACAATCGAGTCGTGTATGCTTTAGGCTGTTTGTGTATGTCTAGTTTCTTTCTAGACTTGCTATCTGGTCTTGTAGGCCTTCGTCTTGGGCCTCGTGCTTGCCGACAACTCCTGACTTCGTCAGTTTAGAGTTTACCCATCTGTTGCTATTGTTGTTTGGAGTAGCTTAGGGGCCGAGGTTAGTTTGGCAACCGTGTTTTGTTCAGTACGGCTTTTCCCTTTTCTTTTAGCTGCTCTACTCCTTCCGTTCCGGTTTTCTTTTACAGTTTTGTAGTTTAGTTTTCCTGCTTTACTATACCTGCTGTTTTTATCGTTCCGTGTTACTACGTATTTTTCAGTGGGGATCCGCATGACCCCTACTGGGCCAGTGACACGAGGCTCATCCCTGCTTTTCAGTTGGGTGGCGTCGTTCTGCTTCTGCGGTTCCTGGTGTGGCGAGTTCGTAGCTGCCAGTGGTACCTGCGTCGGGCTTCCCCTGACCTCAGTGTACGTCTTTCTTTTCTATTGGACTGTACTGCTTGTCTTTCCTTTGGACTGGACTCTGGTATAATTGTTAACTTTAACTATTAATTAAAAAGTAATTTTATTTCCGCTACTTTAGCAAACCGATCTAATGAAATTTAATTGCTTACTATTATATCTCTGTGGCTTCAATGTCCTACACGACAATCCTTTTTCCCTTCGGAGCTTTACAGCTCTTGAGAGGCTTCACGGGTTCCAAGTGGTATCGGGTCTGCTCGGTAGTCCTATCGGGTATATCCGATATCCGAGATCCGGGTCGTCACACGGTCTATCGTAGGACCGCTAGAGTACTGAAGACGGTCTATCATGAGACCGTTATTGTTCTAGCGGTCACTGAAAGGACCGTTTACCCAACCCGAGTCTCGCCGACGGCGAACCCCGGCACATCACAATAGGATCTCAATTCCTCATGATACGGTGAATGAATTTTAGGGAAAATACTACCATTAGAAAGAGCATTAAAAACTGTATAAGATGGCATGCTTTAATTAAAATTTAATGAGACTAAAGTATACAGAAAATGAGTTAACATGGGAGTTACCCTTTCGGGTATACCTCGGAGTAAATCATGAAATTAGAACAGCATGGTGTACAAAATTTAGGCAATTAGGTATCAAAAGAAAGGGCTCAAGAAGACGAACAAGATGGTATAATTAGATTTTTGTTTAGCTTGAGAGACACCTACCGATTTGGAAGAAGAAAGGGAAGACGTGCTAAACCCTAATCGTGAACACGTCACCATTCTCACCCCAATTCACCCTCGATCGGCCACGATTGCTGGAGCCACCTGTTGGAAAAATAAAAGGAGGTCTAGGGCTGCGAAAGACCTCTATTTATTGAGCCTATGGGTCGTTCTAGGGATCGAATTGGACTCTAGAGTTCAAGGAAAGAAAAGCGCCTAAAATTTTGATCCTTTGACCAAATCCACGCCGCCGCCGCCGCTGGAAGGCTCTAGAGGCTAGGGTTTTAGGGGCAAAATGATCTCTTAGGGTACACCTATCAAATGGGCCTGGCTTGGGCTCGATTGGTTGAGAAATAGGCTCTAATTAGATCGTTTAAGGTTAACCTATTAAGAACAACGAATTTGGCCATTAACTCCATAATTCAGCCTAGTTAATATTTTATTAGGGGTCGGCCCAGTTGACATTATTGTTAAACACTTCATTTTCTACAGGAATATATTTTTTCATATTATTAGAAATTAGTCAAAAATTTAACCTATGGGTGAATTTTAATTAATTTAATTTATACCTATTAAATTTGAATCAACGTAGAAAATTCAATTGCATCTTGGAATATGAAAGTCTATTTATGGTGATTGTAGAAAAATAATTATTGATATAATTTGGACACTTTCAAAAATAAATAATATTCTTTTAATTAATAAAATCATTGAAGTCGTTAAATAACAAGGAAAATAGCTTTAATTCCCATATATATTTTAAAATTTTACTTTTATATTTTATTATTTAACCGGAGTGTTATATAGAGGGCCGTTGTACCCCCCCCAACCCTCACCTCCCTCCTGCTCCTTCCCCCCTGCCCGCTCTTCAGGCCACCACCACTCCATGCAAATTGTACCCCCTATGATAGTGAGAGAGAGAGGGTGGGGAGAGATGAGAGAGAGATGATGACAGAGGGCCGTCGAACCCCCTTGCAACCCCCCTCCCTCTCTTTCTTCTCCCCAACCCTACAAACTAGACCCCCTGTGACAGTGAGAGAGAGAGAGTGGGGAGAGATTAGAGAGAGAGAGAGAGGGTGACAGTGGGCCATTGGATCCCCATGTAACCCCTGCACCCCTTCAAGCTCGCCCCCCTCCCTCCCGCTGGACCCACGCCTTCAACCCCCCCTGTGGATGCGGATTCTTTTCCATCACGGAATGTTTCTTTGGTTAGATTTATTAGGCGTGCCAGTCACTAGAGTGATAATTTTTATTATGCGCTCGACTTGACTTGGTCAGTCGATTGTGAAGTCCGAGTCGGGACCGGAAGTCCGTCATACCATAAAGGCTATGACGTTAATTACGCCCTTCCTAAGAAGGACAACCCTTGAATAAACGCCAAAATAGGAGGCCACTTGGGGCGGTTGAAAATGACAGTGCATAACATTGAAGTTCTTGTTATTCTAAGAAGGTAATTGAATAAATGACAAATTATTAAATCAGCATGACCCCTTTGTGTGGGTCGTACCGGGCAGAGATAGGACACCGTCCACGCAGTGGCGGGGCGGGGCCTGGACGATCATCGGAGACATGTCCCCTTTCACGTTTCTCATCCGGCCAAGGGCCTCGAAGTATTTGTATCCCCCGAAGAATTGAGCCAGACGAGAGGCGTATGATACACGTTTCCCGGGGCTTGTCGTGGTTAAAGCATCCATCGATATTTCGACAGCATCTCCCCTTTATCTAGATCATGCCCAGGGGGAAATAGGCTATCACCCACGGAGTGCCGGGATGAAAGCCGAGAGAAAGAGAGGCCGGACCTCCCGAACTGCATATGTCTGCCATGGGGGCAACGTTCGATTTTCCCTTAAGGAAGCCAGTGGAACTCATGCAGTGGCAGAGACCTCCCGAGCTAAAGGGGTTATTCATGAATCCGATACGAGACGGTGGAACATAAGGGAGTCTGTCCCCCATTAGATTTATCCCCGGGACCGGTCTGGTGACTCATGGGTATCCCTGAGTAGGTCTGATCAAGCTATCGGAGGCTCAATTGGATGGCAGGATAGGTTCTCGGCGCAAGCTCAAGCGGATGGGGTTCCCGACGTGAAGGCAAAGAGGCCAAGGGGGTTCTCGGCGCAAGGGCCAAATGGCCAAGGCGGTGGTTCCCGACGCAACCAAGGTGGATGGGTTCCTGGCGTGGCAAAGAGGCCAGGGGGGTTCCCGGCGCGAAGGCAGGAAGGCCAGGGGGCTCTCGGCGCAAGGCAAGAAGGCCAGGGGGGCTCCCAACACGAGGTTCTCGGCGCAAGGCAAAGAGACCAAGGGGTGGGGTTCTCGGCGCCAGAAGGATCGCGCCGAGAACTATTCACCCCTTTTACTGTGCATGGGGCCGAGATGGGTGATGGCGCATATATGGACTCTGGGATTTTTACGGCGCCCTATTTTGGGTTTCTTGATGATTCAGGCCAGGGCAGAGGGTTTTCTTTGGGATAAGAGTGGATCAGTTCATCAGATTGGAACTGGATTAGGTTTAGGTTCCAAAGGAAGGCCAGGATCGAAGAGGAATTGGGGAAGATTAGGGTCCAGAGAATCCCTGTCACCATTATTACGCAGAGTCCCAGGGACAGTTTGATGTTATCCTTCATCATCCTGGGAGCCAAGAGATGGCTGTCTCTGGCCCAGGAATGACTTCGATAATGTTAGCAGTCAGAATGAAAGCATCTGAAACTCCGGAGTCTCATAAACAGCAGTCATTATATAGCTTCACTTTGTTCCAGGGGCCAAGGGATGGTCTGTCCCTGGCTCTGGAATAAGCACAGCAGACATCTGAAAACTAAACAAAGCGACAGACTAATAATCAGGCTGGGGAGGGGGATAACATGCTACGGAATTTAAAAGAAGACATAAAGGGATGGCAACGGAGCTTCGGAGAAACAACAGCATGCAGACGGAGAGGTAGATGGCAGATATTTCAATCACCCCGCACCCAAACGGGCATTGATATTACATATGATCCATACATCAGAGGGGATGCGTAGAAAGGAATGTAGAGAGATGATGCATTATTCTAGCGGCCTAAAACTGGATATGATATCATAGAATACATCAGAGGAGTAAGAAGGAGAAGCAATCGAGATTAAGAAAATGAACTACAGAAATGGGGGGGGAGGGCGGAGCATTGACTCCTCTCCCTCCCCGGCTGCCCACCTTCGATCAGCCTCTAGCTCTCTCCGCTCTGCCATTTCTCTTCTCTGGCCCTCTTTCTTTCTGGATGAGGTTGCCGGCCTCTTCTCTATCGTTCCCTTTTTTTCCTTCGAGTGAGTGGGTTTTTATAGACCCAGCCCCTCCTCACCTCTCGACAGATGGGAGTCGGCGTGACTTTTCATTTTCACGGCGCGCATCTGTCGAGTGCAGCAGCTCCCGGCGCGCTAGACATCCATAGAGTATCCCGGCGCCACCTTCGTGAGCCCATTTCATAGGCCCATTTAGGCCCCCTTTTTTTTAAAGCTTCACATGGACTTGTTGTTTCCCTGAATATACTAGAACCGCAGCAGGCCTTTTGTTGGCGGACCCGGGTCTTAGTGGGATTATGGAGACCTTCATCAGTCAGTGGACTGGGATTTCATCAGCATCGTCACCGGAACGATGACAGAACATGACATCATTTCATCAACATTGTCACCCGCATGATGACAAAACCGGATATCAGCTTTAGCTTGAGAAGACTTCAGCTAGGTATATATAGCCCATGGAGAAGGTTCTTCTTCCGCTACGACTTTGCAGAGGTTTTCATAATCTTCATTTACCGGTTCTGATTTCATCTTTGTCTTTGCTCATATCTCACCCGTCAACAAGTTAACATCTAACTTAGTCGGATGTGTTACCTGTAGACTTCCGGACGAGGCAGTAATATAACTCTTGTTAAAGCGTGATAGGAGGTCTCATCAGTCAAGTGACTGCTATTTCATCAGTGTCGCCGTCTGGCTGACAACGAAACCGGACATCAGCTTGGCGGGAAAAGGCTTCAGCCGGGTAGATGGCTGACGAGCTTCACCATTAATTTTTCACTGTTAGTCTATTCTTCTTTTCAATTCTGTTTCCCCCCTTGCTCATTTTCATGGTGTCAACAAATGCCCCCCACCTGCGGACGACGTAAGCACAGGAACAGCGCCACGGGGTTTGCAGGTGCCTCTTTAGCATTCGAGGCTATTTTATTCAATTTCTCTTTGATATTGTTCTTCAGCTTGATCATATTGCTGTAGCATCATTCGACATGCATAATTTTTATTTTCCATATTCTTCTAAATCTTTTTCTATTTTCAGCACTTCGGAGCCCTCTCGGCATGACGTTCATGGGCTTCTCGGCGCGAGGATTGGGCGGCTTCTCGACGCGGACACTGTGCAGGTTCTCGGCGCGCCCTGGTCTTGACCCGGCCCTTCTCGGCGCCGGGATTAGGCTGCTTCTTGATGCGCCTTTTACACCAGAAGTAGGAGGGTTCTCGGCGCGCTAAATGCCGCGCCGAGAGCCCCTCTTCTATCTCCACTATTTGTGGCGCCGGGAGGGCTTTTTCTTCTCATTTTCACCGGAGCTTCCTCTCTGTTCAATCTCTTCTCATCGGCGCGAGCTTCTCCCCCCTCTCGGCCGTTCCATTTTCTTCCCGTCTGCATATACTTTGCTCGGTAGGACATTATTTCGGGATTGAATCCCACTTTATGTACGGGAGTCACTCCCTCTTGGTGGGCGACTCCCTATTCCTCTTGGGCAGACCCCGGATAAGGGGAGATGCTGCTGAAATTTAACCGGCATCATTTACTTAGTCCTTACAGACTCATTCATCTTCTCTAGGCTTATCTTCTCATTTTTCTTTGATTGCAGGTGCTGACATGGCTTCCGGCCCTGCTGCTGCGGCTCCAATGACTGTGGGGGCGAGCTCATCGGCTCAGCTGGATATATCTCGGGCTTTAGTCAACAGGATGAATGTGAACAGCCTGAGCTTGGGCTATAACCAGATTGCTACTGTTGATGAGTCCTCTGATTCTGAGACTGACACCGTGCTGACTTCCGGGGTCTATTCTTCCATAGAAGGTATTGACTTCAGAAGAGCTGCTGACTATCACCCGGACCTACCGAAGGATCGCCATCTGTTGCCATTTATCCAGACTTTCACCATAGGCGGAATGAGGGATCTTCTGCTTGCTCGATCTGTGGAAGCGGCAATACTTACTGACAGAGACAGCATGAAGGGTTCTGTTTATCGTGCCCGAGCTATATATCTTCCAGGCGAGCCGTGGGACTGGAATGCCGTGCTAGGTGTTTCTGAGTTAGAGCCGGAGAAGAAGATGTTGACCCGGGCTCTAGAGTTCACTTCGGCGAGGTGGGACCATGTAGCCGGTCGTGTCCACTGAGAGAAGACCAACTTCGGACTCTTCCTAGCGCCTGTGAAGTGGGGTTACAGGGACGAGCCATTTGTTCTAAATTGTCTGGCTATCCAATTTAAATATCAGCTAGCCGCCGGCTGGTTTGGAGATGCCAGAGTGACAGATGCCCATCTCTTCAGGGTAGGAGCAGTAGAATTTACCAAATTTGTCTTGAAGGAGTATGCCCCTTTATTGATCAGAGCTGGGGTCTATCATAGTGTATTCGCATCCAGATTCCGCTATCCCATTTCTCGGGGACTATGTTGCGGCATGTTTGAAGTATTCTGCCCACAGTTTAACACATTCTATACAGCAGAAGGCGAAGTATCTCTCGATCTCTGGAGTCTTTCGCAGCTTTCAGGTCTGCCTATTGATGGGGAGCCATATGAGGAGGTCTGCCTAGACGACTCCGTAAAGGACGCTTCCGATGGAGAGGGCAGATATTCTTTCAGCTATGCATACCGGTATTTAATGAAAGCTTATCGTACCATTTGTTTGGCCTACAGCAGGGGATCCTCCAAAGGCTATCAACCCCGGGAAAAGAGCAGCAGATTGAGAGTCCGTGTAGGACAATGGATACAATACTTCTTCGGGGGTCCCTTGAAGTATGCGGACTTCCCTTCTGTGGGACCAACTTCTGGCAAGCAAATCAGGACCCCTCGTTACAAATCAGCATTGCCAGCTTCACTGAGCCGAGCAGGTGCAGACGGCCCGAACCCAGCAGGGGTTGACCCTATCACTCACTGTGCAGCTTATCTGACCTTCTGGCTGTGCACCTTCGCTCTTCCTCAAGGGGACGAGACGACTATCAGGCCGGAAAGCTATATATCGGCCTGTCATATGGCCTGGGGGATGAGGCTGTCTCTGTGCCCAGTGACTTTGTGCTTAGTTTACAAATCATTGGGGGATTTGCATAGACATCGGGTTCCCCGCTCCTTAAGGACCGTGGGTCTGTTTCATTTCTTTAATGCCTGGGTCTGTAGTATTTTCCCTGAGCTGGCCCTGAGGACTTTACAGTCGGACACATTGCTTCCTCGGATGATCGAATTCGCTAGCGCCGAACCTGGTCCTTTCTCAGAGCAGCTGTTTAAGATAAGGGGCGGGTTGATAAAAGTGCATGTAGATGCTCCTGGCAGCATTCATTTTTGGAGCTTGGCAGCAGGTTCGGCTCCTTTAGTGGACCCTAAGAGGGAATGCAAAATGGAGGAGGTAGAAACTTATGTCCATCTTGTTTCGGGGGTCAATGCCACCCGGCCCATATTAGAACCAGAACTGGTCAGGTGGGCTATGGCTATTCGGCCCAGTGTATTGGTTTTCAGGAAGGGAGGCCTGCTCATTCTGGAACCTTATTATCTGTTTCGCTTCAGCAGAAACTTTGGTTATGATCATCACATTCCTCCATCGGTTGCTCAGTTTCCTTTGGAAAGTCGGACCAAGCATGGGTCCACCATCACCAGCGACGGTCGAACATGGTGGGATTTTTTCCATCCCCGAGAGGGCGTAACTTTCAGGGCCCCGACCGTTTCTAATCATATTCCCCGTGTCACATCAGAATACATTAAGTGGTGGAATACACGCACCAACTTCTATAAAGATGGCAGAGGCGCCTTTTGGGACGTGGCCGAGCACTCTTTCTTAAAGCGGCAATCAGGGCCTGTGTTTGAAATTGATGAGGTCCATCTGAAAAGGCTCTATTAACAGCACCAGAAGGAGGCGGAAACATATATTGCCACGCGTCGGTCTTTGAAAGAGGAAGGTTCTGAACCACCCACTCCTGTCTTCTCTAAAATTAATGAAGACGCTTTTACAAAGGATCTGAGGCAGTTGGGCCATATAGGGGGTGTTCATTTGGATGTACAATATCCGTTCCCCCCGGAGGAACCTCTCCCGACAGCAACCCCCTGGAGGGGTCCGGTGAACAGGTTTCACCCTTACAGGGCATTTGTGCGGAGGGAAGACCGCACCCAGACATATTATCAGCACACTTCTTGGCTTTTTGTACTGCTAAATGTTCACGGGCTATCAGTGGAGAACCCGATAGCTGGCATTCTGAATAAGCCACTTTTTGTTTCTTTTCATTATGTCGATGCCTGGTGTATAGATTACCTTGGCCTGTTTCATTGCCTCGACTTCCACGGGCATAAAGACTTGGCTGCCTTGACAGAGAAGTGCCAGACCATTGGTGACGTATGTTGGCTAGTGAAGGAGGCTGCTTCCCGATCGAAGGAGGTGGCTTACCTATATTGGCCGCTTTCCACATTTTATGATGGCCCAGCAGGTATGACTTTTCCTGTCCGATCATGGCTTTTTTTTTTATTGTTATGCTTTGCATCTGTCGACTATGGCTGCCTTTCTTGTGTCTTGCACAGATAGATCGAACATAAAGCGACAGGGGCTTTACACGAAGCTTATTGCTCAAGCTGAGAAGCCTGCCTACTTTGAAATTCCTGCCACGGCACCTACGGCCACTCCCTTGCCTCCGGGCAAGAAGAGGAAGCCTTCTGTGGTGAAAGTTGCAGTTGCCAAGGCCAAGAGGGCCAAGGTTGTTCGGGTCCAGCAATCAGCTCCGGTTGTGACGGATGCCAGAACCCCTCTTCCAGACATCCCCTCAGTTGACGAGTTTAGGTCTCAGAGGGAGGCCGCCCAGGAATCTGCCGAGAGTGGCGGTAATAGCTTGTAGATGCAATCTTCATTGTCTTCTGACTGATCTTTTAAGGAGTTCTTCGAGGCTGAGCTTCTCTTTATCTGATACAGCCCAGGAGCAGGGTGCAGTGCATGTGGAAAGGGACATGCGGCTGCCTTCTCCTACCCCGGCTGGCGAGGAGGAGGGTAAATGTGCTTTCTCATCTTTTTCTTTATACTTCCCTCTTTTTTTTTCTGTTATATCCCTCAGAAGTCCCCTTTTGTTGAGGTGGCAGTCAGGGAGCAGACTGAGGCCATGATAGCAGCGGGAGAGTCACCTCAACCGCAGGAGGGTCACGGGACTCAAACAAAACGAAGCGTTATTCCGGCCAGACGCATAATCACCCGGTCTGCATCCCGGCATGCTCTAGAGGCGACCCCGCAGCATATAGCTAGTGTGGAGATATCCTCGGGCAGCTCCGAGACCGTCTCTGATAATGCGGATGAAGTTAATTTCAGTGGCAGTGAGGAGGAAGTTTTTAAATCAGAAGCCTTGCCCGTATTTGCAAAGGGTCTTCTGCCTTTACAGCCTCCCAAGCTGCTGGTGTTATCTTCTGAGGAGGAATTTCAAGAGGAGTTTGCCGGGCTCGACACCGAGGTTGACATAACCCCTCCGTTTGCTGCTTCAACTACGGAGCTTTCTCCCCTTTTGTCTTATTTCGAGGGTATAGACCTCGCCTTGAAGCTAAGCTTCTCTTTTTGTTTGCTGTTCTATTTATTTTCATTCATTCATTACTGAAGGTCATTCTGCTTTGTCCTCAGGACCCTGTCATCACCAGCTCAGATGCGGCCGTAGTTTCTATGGCTATTTCATCCGCAGACTTGGCCATTGTCCCCGCTTTACCTTTAACCTGCGTGGGAATTTCTGAGGTTATTCGCCCTGTGCCAGTGAGGATGCAATCTTCAACTGACTTAACATCATTGGACTTGGGGGCCTCAGGAGAAAGTTCCGTCCCTGTCAGGGCCTCAAATTTTAGGACTGAGGCGGACCCGGCCAGAAGCTCTGCTTTCATACCGGCCGCAGTAATGTCCATTGCTCCCGAGTCAGCGGTCCCTGCCACAGTGGCTACGGAGACCAGATTTCTGCCTCTACCAGCTGGAGCACCTTCGTTCCCATTGCCAGGAGGAGTAGCTAGAGATGAAGCTCCTGCTCAGGAGACCCATGAAGAGACAGTTCCAGCATTCATTGACCCTCTACCTGTGGGTGCTCAGGCCATAGCTCCCGAGACGGCGGTAGCGGAGGAGCCCTTAATTTCGTAGGAAAGCGTGGAGAGAGACCAGTCCATTGTTTCAACAGATCTGCCATCTTCGTCCTCTCAGACGGATATTGCACTGTGGGCAGATATTGATGGCGAGGTGACTTTTGAGGTCGTCTCATCTGCCTCCTTTGGCTTTGCTTCTTCTGAAAGCTTCGTCTGGCAACATTTGGACATGCTACGCCAGTTAGTGGAATCCCAGCCTGGCTTGACATATCCGCAACTGAAGAAAATTGCCAATCGCTTCACCGCTGGCCTGCAAGCCATGGGCTGCCCTTTGGACATATGGGCTCAGCGGGTCCTGCTTCTGCTGAAATTCGTGCATCAGAGAGACTTCCTAGCACGGACCATGGCCGACAGGCTGACGGCACTGAAGTTGCAGAGGTCAGAGTCTAAATCTGAGCTGGAGAAGCTGACGCTTGCACTTGATGAACGCCGGGCCGCGCTACAGAGTGTTGTTCAGCGGGAGGAAGCTGTCCAGGACCGGGTAGCCATTCTGGAAGCGAAACTCGTCGGATTTCGAGCCGAGCTGCAACAATTATCCTTCATTCGGCCGCAGTCCACCGAGGAGGTGGCCTTGTTGGAGGGACGGGTGATGTCTCTCCAGGGTACGTTCGTGAGGCGTCAGGAGGAGGAGACACGCCTTTATGAGCTGGGAGCCGCTCCTTATGTGGGTCTTTTGGCCTTTGAAGATATCTTCCGGCGGCCTTGAATTATCTCTTCTTTTTCTCTCTTTTTTTTTCTTCTTTTGTGATACAATGTCCCCTCGGGGCCCTTTGTGTACTCCTCTTTTAATGAAAAGGAATCTTCGAATTCAAGTGTATCCATCATCTTTTCCATGTGGTTTCATCACTTTGGGAAGTGGGGTAGTGGTTCTAGCAGTCCCTCCTGTGAATGGCCCGTACTTGGCAGGAGAGCGTCCACCCCTTCATAGAAAGGATGGGGAACTCACTCCACCGCGTGACGGCATCCGGGGGGGTGTGCTTAAATCGAACTCTGTTGGTAGTAGCAAATGTCTTCTTTGGCCATATGTGCCGTAAGGGAGACGGTTTATGGGAATGTGAATGAAGAGGCCTAGAGCATCATCCGGAATAGGCGAATGGTCCATCCCGGGTAGGTTTCAGAGCCAGTCGGGGCAGTGTGCCAATCAACCAGTGCATGATTTCATCATCAATATTGGGCTCATATTGATGTAAAGAAATTTTATAGGTTTCATCAGAATAGACGTAAGGTCTAAACTGGACAGATGTTACCTCAGGTAGGACATTGAAGGGTGTGTGGTTTTCATTAGGACAGGTGTAAGGTCTGAACTGGAAAGGGTTTCATCATTGATCGGGCGGGGTGCCGGTGGATCAATAGCTAGTTTCATCATCGATATTGGGTTTATACCAATGCAATGAAGTTTCATAGGTTTCATCAGAATAGACGTAAGGTCTAGACTGGGTAGGGTCTCATCATTGATCGGGCGAGGTGCCGGTCGATCAATAGCTGGTTTCATCATCGATATTGGGTTTATATCGATGCAAAAAAGTTTCATAGGTTTCATCAGAATAGACGTAAGGTCTAGACTGGGTAGGGTTTCGTCATTGATCGGGCGATGCGCCGGTCGATCAATAGCTGGTTTCATCATCGATATTGGGTTTATATCGACGCAAGGATTTCATAAGTTTCATCAGAATAGACGTAAGGTCTAAACTGGACAGGGTTTTATCATTGATCGGGCGAGATGCCGGTCGATCAATGGTTGGTTTCATCATCGATATTGGGTTTATATCGATGCAAAGAAGTTTCATAGGTTTCATCAGAATAGACGTAAAGTCTAGACTGGATAAGGTTTCATCACTGATCGGGCGAGATGCCGATCGATCAAGGGAAGGTTTAAGAGTTTCATCAGGACAGACGTAAGGTCTGAGCTGGCCAGGCTTTATCAGAATGGTGATGGGTTTCGTTATCGGTGGGACATTTGCAAGAGGGTATGTACATTTCATCAGGGTAAACGTAAGGTCTGCCCTGGAAAGGTTTTATCATCGGTGGGGCGTGGAGCCAGCTGACCGATGGAAGGCTTCATAAGTGAAGGGGAGGTGAAGGCAGCGTGCCGGTTGTCATGGAACTTTTGAATCACCACATTACCGACCCAAGTGCCCTTTCGGGTTTTCACCAGACCCAGCCCCCTCTTGCTTTTGCCCACGCGCCCTTTCAGGTTTTCACGTGACGGGGTACCCGATTTTGCCTGCAGTGCCCTTTCGGGTTTTCACCACAGCTGGGTTTTGGCCATTTTTGCCCTTGCTCAGAGTGCCTGAACAAGTCTGGCGGGGCATCTCTATTTTTAGCCCCCATTTTGTCTCTTTTTTTTTTGACTTTGGCTTTGTAATTCATGTGCTCAGCTTGTGTATGTATCATCATTGATGTGGGTGCCAACACCAATGCAAGGGGCATATGGTTTCATCGTCCACCTAAGCGGAAAGCCTGGGTCGACTTGAGTGTGTTTTGCGGCTTAGGCGCGAAGCCGTTTGCCGGGAGTCTGGCTGCATCGTTGACGTGGGGATTACCATCAATGCAAGGGAATAGGATTTCATCATCCATCCAGACAGAAGGTCCAGATTGACTTTGAGAATGTGGGTAGCATCTTCATCAGAGCAGACGGAAAGTCTACTCCGGACGGGTTTTAGCATTGGTCAGGCGGCGTACCGCTCCATTAGTAGTTGCTCTTATCATCGATATTGGGTCTATATCGAAGCAAGGATTTCATGGGCTTCATCAGGATAGACGTAGGGTCTAAACTGGATAGGTTTATCATTGATCGGGCAGTGTGCCAATCGACCAATAGCGGGTTTCATCATCGGTATTGGGTTCATACCAATGCAAGGATTTCATAGATTTCATCAGGATAGACTTAGGGTCTAAACTGGATAGGTCTCATCGTTGATCGGGCAGTGTGCCAATCGATCAATAGCAGGTTTCATCATCGGCGGGACGTATGGTAGGTTTTATCACAATAGATGTAAGATCTAGACTGGATGGGATTCATCGTGGCGGATCTTAGACACAAACAAGTGGAAATGTTTTATTAGAACAGACAGAAGGTCTATTCCGAGGTGGGCTTTTTAGCATTGATCAAGGCAATATGCCTTGCGATCAACGGGGTTTCATCATCAGTGGGACATGCGGTGGATGGCGGCCCAGGCATGAAGCTGCTGCCAGGAATGTAGACTAGCTTAACAGGGACGAAGAGTCCAGGTTAAAGAAATAGCCCGGCCGATCTTGTCGATGATGACAAGGGACAAGAAATTGTTGGACAGGATTTCCGGTGGGACTTCATGATGATCGTCCTTCTCAGAGTTTTATCAGGAAGGGTGAAAAAGGGAACTTTAAATTACCACGTTACTGGCTTAAGCACCCTTTCGGGTTTTCACCGGAGCCAGCCCCCTCTTGCTTTTGCCCACGTGCCCTTTCAGGTTTTCACGTGGCGGGGTACCCAATTTTGCCTACAGTGCCCTTTCGGGGTTTCACCACAGCTGGGTTTTGGGCCATTTTTGCACTTGTTCCTAATATAGGAGCATTTCTGGCGGGGTATCTCTATTTTTAACCCCATTTTTACTTTCTTTTATTCTCTTTTTTTTTAGAGGGTGACAGGTCGGAATGCCACTAGATCAAGATAAGGGTAGTTCGGCCAGGGCGGAGTGCCATTAGACTAAGAAAAGGATAGTTCGGCTAGGGAGGAGTGCCGCTAGACCAAGAAAAGTGTAGCTCGGCTAGGGCGGAGTGCCTCTAGACCAAGAAAAAGGTAGCTCGGCTAGGGCGGAGTGCCACTAGACCAAGAAAAGGGTAGCTCGGCTAGGGCGGAGTGCCGCTAGACCAAGAAAAAGGGTAGTTCGGCTAGGGCGGAGTGCCGCTAGACCAAGAAAGGGTAGCTCGGCTAGGGCGGAGTGCCACTAAACCAAGGAGAGGGTAGCTTGGTTAGGGCGGAGTGCCATTAAACCAAGGAGAGGGTAGCTTGGTTAGGGCGGAGTGCCACCAAACCAAGGTAAGGGTAGCTCGGCTAGGGCGGAGTGCCACTAAACCGAGATAAGGGTAGCTTGGCTAGGGCGGAGTGTCACTAAACCGAGGTAAGGGTAGCTTGGTTAGGGTTGAATGCCACTAAACCAAGGAGAGGTAGCTCGATTAGGGCGGAGCGCCACTAGACCAAGGAGAGGTAGCTCGGCTAGGGTGGAGTGCCACTAGACCAAGAAAGGGTAGCTCGGCTAGGGCGGAGTGCCGCTAGACCAAGAAAATGGTAGCTCGGCTAGGGCGGAGTGCCACTAGACCAAGAAAAAGGTAGCTCGGCTAGGGCGGAGTGCCGCTAGACCAAGAAAAGGGTAGCTCGGCTAGGGCGGAGTGCCACTAGACCAAGAAAGAGATAGCTCGGCTAGGGCGGAGTGTCGCTAGACCAAGAAAAGGGTAGCTCGGCTAGGTCGGAGTGCCACTAGACCAAGAAAGGGGATAGTTTGCCCGATTACTCGGGGAATGTCAGTTGTGCTGTATGATACAGCTTTAGATGCCTTCCATTGAGCGGTGAGAATTGAATTTCCCCTCGATGGTTGACAACCACGTAGGCTCCTTCTTCGTAGACCCTCTGTATCACATAAGGACCTTCCCAATTAGCATTCAGCTTCCCTTTTGGGTTGGACGCCATGACTTCTTTCTTCTTGACCATGACGAGGTCACCTTTCTTGAATTCTCGTCCTCTTACGAGTTTGTTAAATGCATTAGCCATGCGGGCCTGATACATTTGGATATTCTTCTGAGCTTGGAGGCATTTCCCTTCCAATTCAGCCAATTCCTCTAATCTTCTTTCTGTGTTGGTCTGATCGCCACGGGCAAGGCCATATTGGACTGCCACTCTGAGTGACGGGACTTCCAGCTCTAGCGGAACCACTGCCTCTGAGCCGTATACCAGTGAGTATGGTGAGCATCCTGTAGGTGTCTTGAAGACGGTGCGGTACGCCCACAGAGCTTCATACATTTTTTCTTCCCAGTCCTTTTTGTTGGAACTGACGACCTTGGCCAGCAGGGTGCACAAAGTCTTGTTAAAATCTTCCGCCAACCCGTTTGCCTATAGATTGTAAGGAGTGGAAGTCCTCCACTCGATTTTATACTTCTCGGCAAGCCGATAGACCTTCTGATTTCTGAAATGGCTTCCATTATCAGATATTATTCGGTTGGGGATCTCGAACCGGAAGATAATATTCTGCTTGATGAATCTGGCGACCAGCTCACCAGTCACTTCTCTTAATGCTACAGCCTCCGCCCATCGGGAGAAGTAATCTGTTATGGCCAATATGTACTTATGTCCGACCGGGGAAGTCGGCAGTGGCCTGACTACATCAGTTCCACATTGTACAAATGGCCAACTGGGAACTGTAGGGTGCAGAGCCGTAGGAGGCCTTCTTGGCACGGTAGCATGCTCCTGACATTTCTGGCATGACTTTACGAATTTACAGCAGTCTTCAAACATGGTGGGCCAATAATAGCCCAGCTTCTTGATTTCTATCTTCATCTTGGGACCAGCCTGGTGGGCACCTGCTGTTCCGGCATGTATTTATTTCATTGCTTGCCAAGCTTCCTCAGTGGACAGGCAGCGGAGTAGAATCTTCTTGCGTGCATCTGCCATTATTCGGAACAAAGTCTCATTCCTGAACTCATAAGAATCTTTGATTCTCAGAAGTTTCATCTTTTCTTCTCTTTTCTGCGGCAGCTGTTGGTGCAGAAACCACTGCAGCAAGTGATGTCTCCACTCAGACGCCTGTACCGTGCTGACAGTAGCAACTTCGCCTTCTTTGGGGCACCCTTCTAGCGTGCTGGGGACTTGTCGCCGATTCATAACAACAATGTTCAGTGTCTCATTTGGTGGGACTGCTAGTGAGCTGGCCAGCTTTGCCAGTGCATCAGCTTGGGCATTGTGCCTACGGCCCACATGCTTGAGCTCAATATGATAGAATTTCGCGATAAGGCGCACAGCTTTCTGGTGGTAGGGATTCAATTCTAGCTTCCGCACTTCGAACTCCCTTTGGATTTGTTTTATTATCAATATCGAATCCCCGAATACCTAAAGCATCTGGATACCCATGTTGAGGCTGATATGCATACCGATTATCAGAGCTTCGTACTCAGCTTCATTATTGGTGCAGGGCTTGTTTATAGAACATGAAGTATGCACGACCTCCCCTTCTGGCGACTTCAGCACAATACCGGCCCCGGCCCGTATTCTGGTCTTTCCATCGGAGTCTATCTCTGTTCTAGATGCTCTATCAAAGAATAGCTGCCACATAACTGGCCGAGCGTGGCAAGCTTCGAGTATCTCATCATCGGGTAACTCAGTCCCTAGCATGTCATTTTTCGGCACAGGATGCTCTGCGAAGAAATCAGCCACGGCCTGTCCTTTTATCGCCCTCTGGGGTGTATAGGTAATATCAAATTCCATCAGGATCACTGCCCATTTGCCCAACCAGCCCTTCAGTACTGGCTGAGTCAATATGAATTTGAGCGGATCTGCTGCAGATATCAATCTGACTTCATGTGACAACATATAGTGCCGGAGTTTCTTGACAGCAAAGACTAGTGCCAAGCATGTCTTTTCTATGTAGCCGTAGCTCTCTTCAGTTCTAATCAGCCTCCTACTCAAGTAGTACAAGGCTTGCTCTTTGCCTTCTTCATTTATCTGTGCCAGCATTGCCCCCAGGGAACAGTGTGTGGCCGCGATATACAGTATCAAGGGCCTGCCTTAACTGGTGCCCCCAGCACTGGAGGGGTCTTGAGATATTCTTTCAGCTTCTCCAAGGCTTCCTGACATCCATCGTCCCAGAGGAACGGTACATCTTTCATCATGAGCTTGTGAAAGGGGTGGCATCTTCCCGATAGATTCGATATAAATCGTCAGATATAGGCCAAACGCCCTTGCAGAGATCTTAGCTCGGGCAGACTCCTTGGTGGAGGGAGCTCCTAGATAGCCTTAATCTTGGATGGGTCAATTTCAATGCCCCTATGCCGGACAATAAACCCGAGGAACTTCCCGCTGGACACGCCAAAGGCGCATTTCATAGGATTCATCTTGAGTTCATATTTGCTCAGCCTCTGGAATACTATCCTCAGGTCCTGCAAATGGTCTTCTCTTCTGGTGGTTTTCACTACCAGATCATCAATGTAGCACTCTACTTTCTTGAAGAGCAAATCATCAAAGATCTTTGTCATAGCTCTTTGGTAGGTAGCGCCGGCATTCTTGAGGCCAAACGACATCCTTTTGTAGTGGAATATCCCCATCGGAGTGCGGAATGCAGTGTGCACTCTGTCTTCTTCAGCAATCCAGATTTGGTTGTATCCGAATGACCCATCCATGAATGAGTAGATAGATGACTGTCTTGTACACTGGGGGTATGCCCCTGGAACTTTTGTAATGAATGGAATGTAATGGGCATTTTTTTGGAAACAAAGCACATGTTCTTTAATGTACTGTCTTGCCTTGATTGACGTCGTCGTAGTTCCCTTTTTACTTGTTTCAACCACACTTAAAAGGGAAAAGGTTCAGTGTAGTTTTGATTTTAGCCCCTTGCCTAAAAGAAATCGTACCTTCCTCGATGCAAGGTCAGGGGGCGAAATCTTATTAATAAGATTTAGATAACAAAGGAAACGTGAAATGCACATGCAGGCACGCAAGATGCAAACGGGAAACAAAATATGATCATGCAATGCACAAGCAGATGCAATGCATTTTTTTTATTTTTTGTTTGTTCGTTTGTTTCTTTTTTGTGCTTTTTTTTTACCAACGCCTCGCGTCCACCCATATGACACCTGACCTAAATGAGGGTATGGGTCCCCTAATAACCTCCCAGGTATCTTGAGCGCACGTCTTGGTTGATTTGGGCCTCTAGACTCCTCGAATGATAGTCCCGCCGGTTAAGACTTATCCTAATGACAATACCGTCATATCACGCTTAGGCTCCCAATTACTTCCGACCACAGGGATACACCCAAAAAGTGTTCGAAGTAAAAGATTTTCCCGACCCGGTTCTATTTTCTCACAACGTTAGACGTGTTGGATTTCCAACGTCTCCCTTAGCAATTTGCTGTTCCACGTGGATTATGGGGTCCACGTGGGGGCATCGGTGCTTTGACAGCCCAACTCGCCGCATGGATTATGATGGGGCATCGGGGCTATTCAATTAAATGTTTGCAATGTATTTTTGTAATATTGTACTTGGTGTGTAATGTGTGTTTTTTTGGGTTTTATTTGGGTTTATGTGTAAAAGGGCCACATAGGCCCAGCAGGGCCCCCACCCTCTCTCTCATTGGGCCACTTGGCTTCTAGGGTCCATGGGGGTTGGTCCATGGTCCAAGGTGGACTTAGACCATGGAGAAGCCAATTCCAATTTGACTTCTCCAAGAGGGGGGCGCACCTCCCCATATATTGTTTTTTATTGTGGTTTTTTTGACCACATGGGAGATTAATTCCCCATTCTCCATTTGCCCCTCCCAAACCCTAGATCTAGGGATAGTTTAGGTCATTTATACAGGTCTATATAATCCATGTATTTTCCATATTTTAGAAATTAATGTGAAGAAAAATCAAGAAGTGTTCTTGGAGCCTTGGGCGCCCCTCTCTCCTCTCTCCCCCATGCAGCAGAGATTGTTGCCAATTCCTTGTTGTGAAGCCTAAATATTGGAGTGAATCCAATATATATCTCTTCCCTGGAGTGTGAAGCTCCGCCACCGCCGCAGCCGCCGCCGTCGGAGTGGCCAACGAGCCGCCACAAGCCACCTTCCACCCTGCTATCCTGAACCACAAAATCCAGAATAGCAGCCTAAAGAATAGGTCGATTCACCTAGATCACAACTCCGATCAAGCTGATATTTTGAAGGATTGTTCCCCTTTGTGTTAGCTTTCCAGAAATATAAATCTTTTTCCATTCCCATCCCGTTTGCCCCTCCTCCTAGGTCATTCTTCTTACCCCTCGCAATCTGCCTGGTTGCAGATCTGCAGGATAGAGTCCTGATCCCTTAGTTTTCCCGCCCCTCAAAGCACCTCATAAAATTTCCAAAATAATTCTGTACGTCCCCCACATAGTCCTCTTCTACCCATAAATTTCACAAGCCCTAAATCCACCACCAACCCCTCAGTAAAAAATCACCTTTAGACAACTCTCGTTCTGTTCTGCTGGATCTAGATTCTGAGCCAGAAAAGAATCTATGGCACAGTCGCTTTCATTTTCAATCCTTTCACTGGATGGATCTGAAATCAACATATGTCATAGATTTTTTAGTCCTCTTTCCAACGGTGCCAACCGCATCTCGATCCGACACCGGATCTGGGCGTACTAGCCATTTTCGTGGGAGCACGCGTTTCTACTCTGAGGCAGGCCTGCAAAAAGGGGTCACCAATTAATTCCATGAAAAATATGCCAGGGTAGCTTCAATGACCGCCACTCCCAGGAGTCGACCAGGGACCTTCTGCCCTCATCCCAGTGAACCACAGCCGTCAGAAGCTCACCGGAGGTGGTCATCCTTTGGAGGGCATTGTTTGCTGTCCTGTTGGGCAGCAACTTGCAGAACCAGAGCCGCTGCCCAGAACCCGCCGCCTTGCTGCTCGTCAACCCAAATTCGGTTCTCCCGGCATGTTTGTGTATCCCTTTACCTCCCTGCGTGGAGTGAGCAATTAAATTCACTGTTGTAATTATTTATTTACTATACACCGAGAGTACGAGTTTCGGTCGGGGTCGTCTTCCCCACGCCCGGAGCGTGGAGGTACACTCGCCACCCTCCTACTTTGGCATTTGCTTTACTCGTATATATTTCTATATGCCGCTGCATGAGGGATATGTCCTAGCTCGTTTTAAATTTTATCACCGCTGCGAGAGTGAGTGAGCGGAACCCGTCCCTTGACTGGATCTGAGTACACGGAAAAGCCAATACCCGAGACTCATTGCCGGTTTCACAACCTTGCAGTTCCACGCGTTTCCCTCGCTTAGGGACGTCCGCGAGCAAGAGTCCCTTGTTGTCTCGAGTCGCATCCCATCTCGCATCAAATTGGTATCAGAGAGGGTATAGAGTCTAGGTATTTGGTCCAAGGTGTCACATTGCATCTCGATATCCGGTATGTCAAAAGGTGTTCCCGGAACGATAGGTTAAACCTATTGGGAGGGTAGCACACTTGCGTGAGAGCAATCTTCGGATCAAACCTGCACCATGTTCCGAATATTGGAGTCTAGGTCGTCCTTCACTTCGCCTTGATCGATGAATTCCAACCCTGTGTCTTTTTCATGCCCACTCGTAGAGGTACCCAATACTCACAACCACCACCACCTATGGTAGATCCCCGAGTCCCTAGTCCCGATGAAACATCGATGGTAGACATGTTTCGAGCTCTTATGGGAAAATGGATGGGTTGAGTATACGAGTAGATGAGTTGAGTACGCGAGTGGATAGAATGGAAGGATTGAGTACGTGGGTGGATGGTCTTGGCACACGCCTAGAAGAGAGGATGAAGGCCATAGAGGATAGGGCCGGAGAGTCGGACCAGTCTTTTCATGGTCTGGTAGGGGGAGTAGCCGTCCTAGAGAGAGCCCCAGTTGAGGCGCACCCCGCGCCGACAAATGGTCAACCGGAGCAGGTTCAGCCACCAGTTGCTCCTAGGGTTCAAGGGGTAGATGATAGGAGGCGCCGAGTCCCCGAGATGGTTGATTATGAGTTCGAGAATGAAAATGGGGGATCTGGTCATGACTGTCATGTTCAACGATGGAACCATGATTTAGATGAGGACGAGCGGACCCTCAGGACCGTTCGTGCGGACCCTCCCACTTTTGACAGGTCCTTGGACCTGAAGGTCTATCTAGATTGGGAGTCCAAGATGGATCAGTACTTTGATTGGTTCGATATGACAGGCCGTCGAAGAGTCCAATTCATAACCATGAAGCCAATAGGACAGGCGCAGACATTTTGGAAGAATGTGGAGAGCCTGTTGTTTCAGCGTATGGAGTCCCAGGTTGACACATGGGGTGAGATGAAGGTCAAGCTTCGGCTAAAGTACCTTCCTGCCACATACCGACAGTGACTCATCGATAGGTGGCAGAGTCTCAGTCAGGGAGATCGGTCCATCTCCGAGTACATCGCTGAATTTGATGAGTATTTTCGACGATGTGGTGTCACGGAGGAGAGCTCCATGCCTATTTCCCGCTTCTGACGTGGTTTGCCGCCCCACTATCAGTATGAGCTTTTTTGCAGCGGTATGAAGACTTTGGAAGAGGCGTACCGGGTTGCTCTAGAGTTGGAGCAGTTTGAGGGAGAGTTCGAGTCTACCCAACGGTCGGGCCCCATCCCTCTTAGTAGTGCTGAGCCCCGTAGCTCTTTAGGCCCATACCAGAGCGCCCCCATGGCTCGACCTCAGGAGCTCACCTGTTAGGAGACACCCGCTCCAAGGCCTCACCCTCCCCCACCGAGGGATGTTGCCCCTTAACCCCAACCTGCTGCACCCATTGCCCGACCCTAGGCACCCCAACCTTCTAATCACCCTTTATTGCCTGCACCCCCAGTCCGTCAGGAGGATAAGGGCAAGGGGCTACTTATTGGGGAGACTAGTGGGTCACGATATCAGTGCTACCACTGCCATGGGTTTGACCACTTTACAGGCCAGTGCCCCACATGTACATCCCTAGTCATTGGGGACCAAAGGATTGCAGAGGCCTCATCATCAGGGCTAGTGCCAGTCAACTATGAGGCCGAGTAGAACCTAGCTGACGAGTTCTTTCGTGACGAGGGAGATTTCCAGGGGGATCCACTAGACCTCCCAGATGCTCAGTAGCCAGTATACCGCATTATGTATGAGTCTAGGGTCATGTGTGTGAGTCTTTGTTTCGTACAGTCTGTGAGAGTCTACATGTGTCGAGTCTTGTCAGTCTAATGTCAGCTCGCGATGTCAGTCCCTTTCGAGTGTGAGGCAAGTCGGATCTCATGTGTACGTTGTGAACTTGCCTAGGGGATCAGCTCTACCTTTCTCGGATCTAGTCACATACAGGGACCCAGCGGTGTTCCCAGTGAGTCTTTGAGCCGTCTTCACCCCTTATGAGTGACCCCACTTCGGAGTGTCCACCACCAGCCTCATTCCTGGCAGCGTGCGCATATAGAGCATATACGGGATGAGAAGGAGACTATTACTCGGAGTGGAGCGTACCCACGCTACCTGGTACGGTGGAGAGCACGACCCACAACTGATCACCTGGGCGAAGCTACGGAGGATGAAACGAGATCCGCAGGAGCGAGCAGCCGCACCCCTTACTCGACGGGGTCGAGTTCTTCCCACCCGGGAGAATTGATGGGGCATCGGGGCTATTCCATTAAATGTTTGGAATGTAATTTTGTAATATTGTACTTGGTGTGTGATGTGTGTTTGTTTTGAGTTTTATTTGGATTTATGTGTAAAAGGGCCACGTAGGCCCATCAGGGGCCCCCACCCTCTCTCTCATTGGGCCACATGGCTTCTAGGGTCCATGGGGGTTGGTCCATGGTCCAAGGTGGACTTGGACCATGGAGAAGCCAATTCCAATTTGACTTCTCCAAGAGGGGGGGCGCACCTCCCCATATATTGTTTTTTATTGTGGTTTTTTTTGACCACATGGGAGATTAATTCCCCATTCCCTATCCCCATTTGTCCTCCCAAACCCTAGATCTAGGGATAGTTTAGGTCATTTATATTGGTCTATATAATCCATGTATTTTCAATATTTTGGAAATTAATGTGAAGAAAAATCAAGAAGTGTTCTTGGAGCCTTGGGCGCCCCTCTCTCCTCTCTCCCCCTTGCAGTCGAGATTGTTGCCAATTCTTGGGTGTGAAGCCTAAATATTGGAGTGAATCCAATTTCTATCTCTTCCCTGGAGTGTGAAGCTCCTCCACCACCGCCACCATCGGAGCCGCCAACAAGCTGCCACAAGCCACCTTCCACCCTGCTGTCCTGAACCACGAAATCCAGAACAACAGCCTAAAGAACTGATCAGTTATCCCAGCTCACAACTTTTATCGAGCTGAGATTTTGAGGGATTGATCCTCTTTGTGTTATCTTTCCATCAATGTAAATTTTGTTTCATTCCGATCCCGTTTGCCCCTCCTCCCAACCCTCGCAATGTGCCTTGTTGCAGATCTACAGGATAGAGTCCTGATCCATTATTTTTCCCGCCCCTCAAAGCACCTCCTAAAATTCCAAAAATAATTATGTACGTCCCCCACATAGTACTCTTCCACCCATAAATTCCACAAGCCCTAAATCCACCACCAACCCCACAGCCAAAAATCACCTTTAGACAACTCCCCTTCTATTCTGCTAGATATGGATTCCGAGCCAGAAAAGAATCTGTGGCACAGTCATTTTCACTTCCAATCCTTTCACTGGATGGATCTGAAATCAACATATGTCATAGATTTTTGAGTACTCTTTCCAACGGTGCCAACCGCGTCTCGACCCGACACCGGATCTGGGCGTACCGGCCATTTTCATGGGAGCGCGTGTTTCTGCTCCGAGGCAGGCCTACAAAGAGGGGTCACCAATTAATTCCAGGAAAAATATGTTGGGGTAGCTTCAGAGACCGCCACTCCCAGGGGTCGACCAGGGACCCTCTGCCTTCGTCCCGGTGAATCGCCGCCGTCAGAAGCTCACCGGAGGTCATCGTCCCTTTGGGGGCCATTGTTCGGTGTCCTGCTAGCCAGTAACTCGTAGAACCGGAGCCACTGCCTACCGCCGCCCAGAACCCGCCGCCTTGCTGCCCGTCAGCCAAAATTCGGTGCTTCCAGCATGTTTGTGTAGCCCTTTACCTACCTATGTGGAGTGGGCAATTAAATTCACTATTGTAATTATTTATTTACTGTACACCGGGAGTACGAGTTTCGACCGGGGTCATCTTCCCCACGCCCGGAGCGTGGAGGTACACTCACCACCCTCCATATTTGGCATTTGCTTTACTCGTATATATTTCTATATGCCGCTGCATGAGTGATAGGTCCGAGCTCGTTATAAATTTTATCACCGCTGCGAGAGTGAGTGAGTGAAACCCGTCCCGTGACTCGATCCGAGTACGCGGAAAAGCTGATACTCGAGACTCATTGCTGATTTCTCAACCGTGCAGTTCCACTTGTTTCCCTCGCTTAGGGACGTCTGCGAGCTAGAGTCCCTTGTTGTCTCTAGTCGCGTCCCGTCCCACATCAGATTATGGGATCCATGTGCGAAGCCCCTCATGCCCGCCCACAACACGGATAGACGTGGGGTTCTGCAATGCCATAAGGAAATATGGTTTGCCTTCACTACCAACTCGAGCTTTTAGCACAACGGTTGGGGCATGATCTTATAAACTGGTATCTGATTGAGGTAGCTGGTTCAAATCCCCCGGGTGTCGCTTGCGGGGGAGATTGTTGGATTTCTAGCGTCTCCCTTAGAGATTTGCTGTTCCACATGGATTATGGGGTCCACCTGGGACATCAGTGTGTTGACAGCCCAACTTGCCGCATGGATTATGGGATCTATGTTCGAAGCCCCTCATGCCCGCCCACAGTAAGGATAGACGTGCGGTTCTGCAATGCCATAAGGAAATACGGTCCGCCTTTGCTACCAGCTCGAGCTTTTAGTGCAACGGTTGGGACATGATCCTATAAACACGTGATGTGTAGGAATGACAGATGTAACGCCCAAGAATTTTCTATGAATTTTCTGAGAATAAATATAATTATTAAGCATTTAAAAGGTTTAATGGATTATTAAAAAGAAATAAGAATTTATGTATAGCAGTTTAATGTCCCTATATTAACCAAAGGGCTAAGCCTAAATTAAATAGGCCCAAAGAACCAATTTTATGATTTTTAGGCCCAACCCTATTACTAGAAATGTAATTTGGGAAATTAACAGATTTAAAAAGGATAAATAAGCCAATTAATGTGATAAATAGGGGGATATTATAAAAATCCAATTTTTTTGGATTTACCGCCTAAACGCGATCTATCGCGAGACCGCCTTTACATAATAGCTATCTTGAGGCGACCGCTACTATGTTCCGTGAATGGAGGTGTTAGAAGCGTGGAAAAATTAGATTTTTCCCATCCCAATCTCTATGATTTGAAGCTACCTGACATGGGAGCTTAGTTTAGGACTCTTGGGGATCGATCCTACTCCAATCTAGGACTATTACATCGATCTAATCCTTCAAACCCTAGCAAACCCTATAAATAGGGCTTAAGTTTGACCTACGCGAACCCTTGTTTTGGAGCGCATAGTTCGACGGTAAGGAGACATCATCCTAGGTTAGTTCTTTAGAACTTTATGTTCTCCTTAGTTTTATCTAACGCACCTCCAATTTTTGTGCTAGAATCCCCAGCCATTGGAGAGCTAGAGCGTCTGCAAGTCTCTGACTCATTGCAGGCTACACAAGAAATAATATGCTGGTTCAGTGAAGATCAGGTGATTAGAAGCACTAAACAAGGTTAGTTCAAGTTGAGTCATTAGAGCTTTTTGTTCCCCTTTCTATCTCCTATCTACTCTCCAAATTTCATAAATTTAGGTCAAGAGGATCAGGAGATAGAGGGGCGGGAAGTTGCTGGGTTGGCACAGGACATGCAGAATCTAGGTCGTCCTTCTAGTCTCAAATTTGAAGTCTAAAGCTTGTTACAGAGGAAGGTTATCTTATGAAAAGGCTAAATTAATGTGTTAGGAACAAAAGCCCTCTATTTTCATGTGATTTTATGCATTATACACGGAGTATTTCATGGTTTACTACGACTACGCATGTAGGTTATTTTTGCATGCATAGTCCTGCACCTTCTAATTTAAGATAAGAACTTTGGCAAAAACCATGTATTTCCATGCACCCTCTTCATTATAAACATGCTCTTACATGTTATCCATTGATTCTACATGCTTTTTATGCATTTATTACCCTAGGATAGGCCTTGCACCTGATAGTTATATGCTATCTGATGCAGGATAGAAACGGTCTGCCAAGGACTGCTAAACTATAATAGCGGTTCCCAAACGACCGCTACTGTGTAAAGCGGTCCCAATAAGACCGCTACAATTAGAAATGGTTCTCAAAAGACCGCCTTTATATTTCAGTTTCCTACACTTTGTTAACTCCAAACAGATTGCAGATTGACCCTATTGTATACATGTTAAGCCTAGTTAATGAGGTTCTATTCATAGTTATGATTTTAGTTTATGAACTTGGGTATATTGTTAATCCATAATGATAGATTTCATGTTATTAATATGTTTTAAACATGTTTTAAACTTTTGTTACTTTCATGCCAAAATTATATAGTTTGTATTTAAATTGAATTTCCACATGGATTATGAGACTTATTTTATTCATGTTTGATTACTATTTTACACGATCCACTCTTATCTTTTGAGTCTTTTCTTAAGTACTTGGCACGTATTCCGGTATGATGTCATTAGTTACACTTTACACATGTTAAGCATACAATCTTGGACTTGTGATCCTCTCCATTGGATATTCCTTCTATCGGACTAGTTGATCTTGTTTCAAAACCTTCGTAAGTTTTCGCGAGTATGGGATTCTCACTAGGACGCCGAGCTGGTTGTACCCATAAAACCCAATTGTCTAGAAAGCACTTATTGACATTTTTCTGAGTCCTGGCAAGAGGCGGCCCTCAGGAGACCGCTACTGTCTAGTAGCGGCCAGCCCGTGACTGCGTCTGTCCAGATTTCACCACTGCGTCGACTCTTTTCTCTCTGGCATTGACTCTTTAGAGAAACAGTCCTTATATGACCGCATCTGTATAGAAACGGTCCTGGTAAGACCGCTTCTGTCCAGAAACGGTCTAGACTTGACCATTTTATCGCTAACTGTGTTTAACCAAGGGTTGATTTTCTTATGTTCCTAGATGGTCTGTTGATTATCTAGAACCTAACACTTTGTTCAATAAGCTATGTAATGAATTATGAAAGTTATTGAATGTACCGTTATACTACCGGAATCCTTCCGTAGATGAACTTTGTCTACTAATTCATCCTTGAACTCTCTTGTTCTTAATTGAAGTATTCTTACTTTGATATTTGTTATCATGAAACTATAGTTTGGACTTGTACATTATTGGCCTGCTTTATTGATATTTCTCATGGAAGTAGCTTGATTTATAGCTGAAAGATGCGGATCGGGCACTGATTGTGTCCTAGGGCTCGACACTAGCCCCCTCGGCTGATCACCAAAAATATGCTATAAATCATGGGATATAATTAACACTGGCGTCACATTACGCCGGGAGTACACTTTTTATAGACAAGTGAAAACCAAAATGATGTGACACAACTTAAGACCTATATTGCAAGCAATGCAACGGGCACGACATTATCACACAAGCAGACTTACTCGCATTTGGCACACTCGGGTCCATAGGTGGACCGGCGATGGGGTGAGGGTCCGAGGAGTTTCCAAGGGTATGGCTGGCTTGGGGGGGACCCCTAAGGGCCTAGGGTTGCCAAAATTCACGTGTGGTCAGCACGCCGAGGGTGTGGGTAAATTGGTCTCGCTCACAACTCACCAGCGGTGGACACTCACATAGTAGCAATTTGAGTCCAAGCACTCCTCACCGACCGACGGCACACTAGAAGCAATACTAATCAAGCACAAATAATCCAGCTTAGGAGTGTGGTCAGGAACTCACCTGATCGGTGTGAAGACACCGATCCCGGTCGGAGACGAGGGCGAGCGAGGAAGTGTGGGCTTACCCGCACGTCGCGCCGATGAAGCTTCAACCTAAAATTTTAATTAACAAGCACTACGCCCCTTGCAAGAGGGTTGGACTAGGGGTGGGGATTAGTTTTACAACCAAAATGTATCTCCATGCAGGGAGGGGCGGTTAGCCGGCCAGGCGGGGTGGGGAAAACTACGCTAGAAGCTGAAGCGGAAGAAGATCGCCGGTTCTGTCCACTCTCAGGAATAGGGGATAGACTGTCACTGTCGGCACCGCTGCGGACCCCCCTAACTCTGATTGTGACGAAAATAGTGGCAATACCTTCATAGTTGACCCGGGAGGGCGTCCATTTTTTGGGGGAATTTCTGAATGACGGCGTTGGTCGGGGCAAAGGCTCGAACAGGGTCTCTGTTTGCTGGTTCTGGTAGCTTCTGCACCTCCGCAGTAGGAAGATGAGGCCGCCACGGATGCTTCCGAGCTCTGATTTAGGCGTGGATGGAGTTTTTAGATTCATTGTTGAGTCCTCTTCGATCGGAGACCAGCGGGACCGCCGGAAGACGTTGGAGCCGATGGCAAGGACCTGAACAGTGCCGGGGTATCAGATTGGTTCCAGAGGAAACTGATTAGCGCACCGGAGGGAAAAATTTTGGAACTCACAGCTTCGGATGCCGAACAGAGTGCCGCTTCTTTGTGGTGATAGAAGACTTGTAGTAGAGGATCACAGCCGAGCCCTGCCTCAAGAACTTCAGGGAAATGTCCGTGGGAGCCTCTGCAATGTGCTACAGCTTGACTGTCAGGAAGAAGATGCGCAGTCCGGTGATGACGGCTCCTCCGGGAAGCCACTAAATCATACGAAGGCAAGGCCACCACCGTTGCAAAGAGGACTGAGAGACGCTTCCAATGGTGCCTCTTGTGCTTCCAGGGATACCGGGATGAAGTAAAGGCCGGCTCTTCAAGCTTCTGGTTCTCTGCAAGGTGGAGGGGGAGGAGAGATGGGGGATGCTCTCTAAGGAATAGAGGGGGAGGATGGGGGGGCGACCCTAGGGTGGCAGGGCTGGAGAGGGGCGACCAAAGGGGGTGGGGAAGAAGGGGAAAGAGGTGGGAAATTCAAATTTGGCCTAGGGAGGGGTGGGTTCAGCCTTGGGAAGGTGGAGGCTTGCTTGGGACGGGAAAGTGGGTAGTTAAGAGTTGGATGGTGGAGCTAGGATTGGGTAGGGATCTCTTGGGGTTGGGGTGGAGTAAAGAGAGGGGTGTGGGGAGTTCGAGTAGCTTTAATGGAGGGCGAAGGAGAGAGAAAGTAGGTCGGAGGGTAAGGAGAGAGAGAGGGGGGTGGCCCCCTTAGAGAGAGAGAGAGAGGTTGGGGGAGGGGAGCTTCTTACTCCACTCTAAAGGCTTCTCACCAAAAAAATTCAATTTTCTGGACTCAAAATAGTAGTTTTTCATTCATTCATTCATTAACTAAAAATGGAGAGAGTGGGGTCTTATTTATAGGCATCCCACAATTTACAATAAGTCCCTGTGTTTAGGAACAATGATAAATAACCAAGGGGGAAGGGGGCGCCCTTGGGCTTAGCCCATTGAATTGGGCCCATTAACTAATCTAATCAACCCTATGACACTTAACTTAGATAGATGACTCATTAACCTAGGTATTGGACTCAAATAAAAAAATTACAATGATATGACTCAAATAAAATAAGAAAATTACATGCCAAGACTCAGAAAATGTGACGGACACAATGGAGTATTGCCAGTGAGCAATCGGAGCTGTGGAAAAATGTGAAGGGCGAGAGATGCCCCCATCATACCCCCGGGGTGCAAAGAACTCGACTCCGTCGAGTATGGGTCCACCGGGGAAGTGGTCCTCCAAAGCAGCTCCGGACGAGCCACGACCTCCAAACTCAGCCCTACGTCCGCAACCAGGGGACGGTCCTTCATCCTCTCAAGGTGGCTCGGGCACACCCTCTTGCTGGTGATGGAACCATGCTTGCCTAGAATTGCCTCCGTGTGCATACGTCGGGCTCTCATGCTGATATGTTGTGGCTATCCGAGTGTGTCTCTGACAAGGGTAGGGGTAGGCCGGAAACTCTCACTAGGATCCCCCGTGGTGCCCATATAGGGTGCCGGACCCGCCACATGGAAAATGGGGTGAATCCCAAAACCCATTAGAAAGCCCAACCCACGAGCCAGGTTGCCAAGGCCACTTGGAACTAGACAAGGTCCAAGTCCTCGTGCCCTCAAGTTGGAGGTGACCCTAGGGTAGAGCCACTCCAAAGTCACCATCGCCAAGTTGCCAACTTGGAATTCAAAGTGGCGTTCACAAGGTTTTGCCCGCTTCTTGTGATTCTCACCGCTCGTTGTTTGTTGCTTGCTTAAATGCTCATGCCAAGTACTACGATGCGGTGTGAGTGGGAGATGCATGATATGTAAAGGGGGGCCAGGACAACCATATTTAGACCAATCATGCAGTGATGCCATGGAGACTTTGAAGGGTGTGGGAGGGCCGGGGCATCCATAGGTGTCCCTCTCATTCGTGGGTGTGATGAGTGCCGGAGGACCCGGACATCCATGAATGCTCCTAACATGCTTAAGACTCATGATGAATGAAGGTGGACCATTACATCCGAATATGAACCACTCATGTTTCCTACTTGACATGTGGGTGATATGAATGAATATACCCGACTTATGAATCATGCCAAGTGGTTCAAGGTGCCAAGACATATGTTTTCCTAACCTGAAAATGACTTTGATGCCTTGGGGTATGGTTTGGCATTGGAGTTTCCATTCAAAAGGGTCGAAGGGGTCAAGGAAGGTGGACATCATGGGGAGATGCACCTCCTTGTTCGTTACGTGTAGATCTTCCTTGGTCATAGCTACCCTTGTGTCGCCCGGGACTTGGGAGAGGTGGGCGGGGCCCAACCTAGTGGGTGAGGGTAGGAATGAGTGGGTGATAAGTGATGTGGGTGGATCACATGGGTTCCCGGGTTCCCGTTGGGAGGGGTCAAAAGGATCAACATAAGTGTACCCGGGAGAAAGGAGCTCTAAGTTCATCTCAACATCCTCAAGGTCCTCACAATATGGTGGTGGATCATCCTCCTCTAATGAAATGATTGGGCCAAAGTTCTTAGTGGGTGGGTTGGCCATGAGAGGAGGGCTTGGCTTTCTACCCGATATGAGGGACTCCAATTTGAGGATAAGGTCGGGCTCATTGGGTGTGGGGAGGAATAGAAGGAGATCGCTAGTGTAGCAACTAACGGTGTAAATCGAGGTGATAGATCCGACACATAGGTGTAGGAGATCAAGGCTCCTAGGTTGGTTGGCCACTGTGGTCAACATGCCGGTCAACTTCATTTGCCATGCTAAACCCTTGAGAAGATCCCCTAATGTGTCCACTTGGTAAGATGATTGGATGGTGGTATGATAGGAGTGGGGCACTATAGGGAGGTTTAGCTCCATTGGAGGATAGACATAGGACGTGATAGGGTGAATTGGTTTCTCCTTTAGCCATCTAGCTAGGGGCCCATCTATGATTATGGTGCCATTACTGAAGGTTTGTGGCTCTTGAAGACCCGGACTATTTGAAGTGGTAAAGGGTTGAGGCTCTTCCTCACCATTGGTGTGAACTTGGGTTTCCTCATGGGTGGGGAGAGGGTCCGGGCTAGCAACTACTCTTTTGTGAGTGGGTGTGACCTCCTTTCTCAAGGGAATGAGAAGGTCTTTTGGGGATGGGGTGATGATGGTTGGGGCATGGTGCACCCGGGGTGGTGAGCGAGGTCGAACTTGGGTTAGGTTTGGGAGTGGAAGTAGCGGAGGCCTAGGTTGGGGTTGGGAGTGGAAGATGGGTTGGGTGATGAGGTTTGGGTTGATTGGTTTTGGGGGGGACATCCCTTGTAGGGGACGATGGAGGGGTAGTGGTGGGGACCAAGGGGGCTTGTGGGGTATGGGTTTGGTGAGGGATTGTGGGTTGGGGGTGGCGGCCGTCATGGGCCTAGATGGAGGAGTGAACACGGGGTCCACTTGGGTTTGAATGTTGAGGGTTGGGTGAGTGGTGGTCCTCATTGGGAAAATTGGGTCGGTTAGGGGTCTCTTCCCCTTGGGATCGGTCGATTGTGGAGGGGTGGGAGTGGGGGCCAATTTGGTTTGGATATTGAGGGTTGTGGAAGGGGGTTTTGGTTGGGGTGTGGGGGCCCTCATGGGGTTAGGTGGAGAGGTGGATGCGGGGATCATTTGGGTCTTAATGGAGAGTGCTTGGTGGCGATGTGTAGTGATGATGGTTGAGTGGGGATTTGTTGGGAGTGGTGGGGGTGGAGACCTAAGGGTGGTCTCAAGTTGGTCGGGTGGGGATGGAGGAGTGGTAGTGCTCCTCGGATAGATAGGGGAACGTCGGGGAGCATAGATCTTTCTAAGTTCCTCCTTCATATCATCCCATGAGTGAATGGGGTCTTGCCTCCTAACCCTTCTTAATCCCTCTATGTGCTTCCACTTACTCTTGGCTTGACCCCTTGGCAATGCGGACTCTCGCGGGTCCATATGCCATAATCCTTTCAAAGTGCATTTCCATGGTAGCCTCCCACTTTAGAGAGGCACTAGGGCTCGATCCGTCAAAGCGAAGGTCCTCATCTAGAATGATGCCCAAGAGGGGTTGACCACTAGGACCCTTGAGGAGGGCCGAATTATATGGAATTGACCATAGAGGAATAGCCATGATGATGCACCGGAGACTCTAAATGCATATGCACCCTAGGACCAACTTGATAGAGACAAGTTATCAACTTGCTCTGATACCAATTGATGTGACACAACCTAAGACCTATATTGCAAGCAATGCAACGGACACAGCATTGTCACACAAGCGAACTTACTCGCATTTGCCACACTCGGGTCCGTAGGTGGACCAGTGATGGGGTGAGGGTCCGAGGATGGTCAGGAGGTTTCCCAAATTCACGTGTGGTCAGCACACCGAGGGTGTGGGTAAATTGGTCTCGCTCACAACTCACCCGCGGTGGACACTCACATAGTAGCAATTTGAGTCCGAGCACTCCTCACCGATCGACGGCACACTAGAAGTAATACTAATCAAGCACAAATAATCCAGCATTGGAGTGTGGTCAGGAGCTCACCTGATCGGTGTGAAGACACCGATCCTGGTCGGAGATGAGGGCGAGCGAGGAAGCGTGGGCTTACCCGCACGTCGCGCCGATGAAGCTTCAACCTAAAATTTTAATGAACATGCACTACGCCCCTTGCAAGAGGGTTGGACTAGGGGTGGGGATTAGTTTTACAATCAAAACATATCTCCACGTAGGGAGGGGTGGTCAGCCGGCCAGGCGGGGTGGGGAAAACAACGCTAGAAGCCGAAGCGGAAGTAGATCGTCAGTTCTGTCCACTCTCAGGAATAGGGGATAGACTGTCACTGTTGGCACCGCTGCAGACTCCCCCTAACTCTGATTGTGATGAAAATAGTGGCAAAACCTTCATAGTTGACCCGGGAGGACGTCCATTTTTTGGGGGAATTTCTGAATGACGGCGTTGGTCGGGGCAGAGGCTCGAACAGGGTCTCTGTTTGATGGTTCTGGTAGCTTCTGCACCTCCGCTGTAGGAAGTTGAGGCTGCCACAGATGCTTCCGAGCTTTGATTTAGGCGTGGATGGAGTTGTTAGATTCATTGTTGAGTCCTCTTCGATTGGACACCAGCGGGACCACCGGAGGACGTTGGAGCCGATGGCAAGGACCTGAACAGTGCCGGGGTATCAGATTGGTTCCAGATGAAACTGATCAGCGCACCGGAGGGAGAAAATTTGGAACTCACAGCTTCGGATGCCGAACAGAGTGCCGCTTCTTCGTGGTGACAAGAGACTTGTAGTATAAGATCACAGTCGAGCCCTGCTTCAAGAACTTGAGGGAAATGGCCGTGGGTGCCTCTGCAATCTGCTACAGGTTGATTGTCAGGAAGAAGATGCGCAGTCCGGTGATGATGGCTCCTCTGGGCAGCCATGAAATCATACGAATGCAAGGCCATGACCATTACAAAGAGGACTGGGAGACGCTTCCAATGGTGCCTCTTGTGCTTCCGGGGATGTCGGGATGAAGTGAAGGCCGGCTCATTAAGCTGCTGGTTCTCTGCAAGGTGGAGGGGGAGGGGAGATGGGGGATGCTATCTAAGGAATAGAGGGGGAGGATGGGGGGGGCGACCCTAGGGTGGGAGGGCTGGAGAGGGGTGGTCAGCCAGCCCGGTGGTCTGGGGTTGCCCAAATTCACATGTGGTCAGCACGCCGAGGGTGTGGGTAAATTGGTCCCGCTCACAACTCACCCGCGGTGGACACTCACATAGTAGCAATTTGAGTCCGAGCACTCCTCACCGACCGACGGCACACGGTGTGCTGACCACACGTGACAGTCTAAGGATTAGTTTTACAACCAAAATGTATCTCCATGTAGGGAGGGGCGGTCAGCCGGCTCAGCGGGGTAGGGAAAACTACGCTAGAAGCCGAAGCGGAAGAAGATCGTCGGTTCTGTCCACTCTCAGGAACAGGGGAAAGACTATCACTGTTGGCGCCGCTGCGGACTCCCCCTAATTGTGATTGTGACGAAACTAGTGGCAAAACCTTCATAGTTGACCCGAGAGGACGTCCACATTTTGGGGGAATTTCTGAATGACGGCGTTGGTCGGGGCAGAGGCGCGAACAGGGTCTCTGTTTGCTAGTTCTGGTAGCTTTTGCACCTCCACAGCAAGAAGATGAGGTCGCCACGGATGCTTCCGAGCTCTGATTCAAGCGTGGCAAGAATCGTTGGATTTGTAGTTGAGTCCTCTTCGATTGGAGACCAGCAGGACCACTAGAAGAGGTCGGTGCCGATGTCGAGGACCTGAATAGTGCTGGGGTATCAGATTGGTTCTAGAGGAAACTAATCAGCGCACCGGAGGGAGAAAATTTGGAACTCACAGCTTCGGATGCCGAACGGAGTGTTGTTTCTTCGTGGTGATAGAAGACTTGTAGTAGAAGATCACAGCCAAGCCCCGCGTCAAGAAATTCAAGGAAACGGCCATGGGAGCCTCTGCAAGCTGCTTCAGGTTGACTGTCAGGAAGAATATGCGCAGTCCGGTGATGACGGCTCCTCCAGGCAGCCACGAAATCAGACAAAGGTGAGGCCACCACCGTTGCAAAGAGGACTGGGAGACGTTTCCAATGGCGCCTCTTGTGCTTCCGGGGATGTCGGGATGAAGTCGAGGCTGGCTCTTCAAGCTTCTGGTTCTCTACAAGGTGGAGGGGGAGAGGAGATGCTCTTTGAGGAATGGAGGGGGAGGATGGGGGGGGTGACCCTAGGGTGTGAGGGCTGGAGAGGGGCGACCAAAGAGGCTGGGGAAGAAGGGAAGAGAGGTGGGAAATTCAAATTTGGCCTAGGGAGGGGTGGGTTCAGCCTTGGGAAGGTAGAGGCTTGCTTGGGACGGGAAAGTGGGTAGTTGGGAGTTGGATGGTGGAGCTAGGATTGGGTGGGGATCTCTTGGGGTTGGAGTGGAGTAAAGAGAGGGGTGTGGGGAGTTGGAGTAGCTTTAATGGAGGGTGAAGGAAAGAGAAAGTAGGTGGGAGGGTGAGGAGAGAGAGAGGGGGCGGCCCCCTTAGAGAGAGAGAGAGAGAGAGGTTGGGGGAGGGGAGCTTCTCACTCCACTCTAAAGGCTTCTCATTAAAGAAATTCAATTTTCTGGACTCAAAATAGTAGTTTTTTATTCATTAACTAAAAATGGAGATAGTGGGGTCATATTTATAGGGATCCCACAATTTACAATAAGTCCCTGTGTTTAGGAACAATGACAAAAAACCAAGGGGGAAGGGGACGCCCCTGGGCCTAGCCTATTGAATTGGGCCCATTAACTAATCTAATCAACCATATGACACTTAACTTAGATAGATGACTTATTAACCTTGGTACTGGATTCAAATAAATGGAAAATTACAATGATATGACTCAAATAAAATAAGAAAATTACATGCCAAGACTCAGAAAATATGACGAACACAATGGAGTACTATCAATGAGCAATCGGAGCTATGGAAAAATGTGAAGGGCGAGAGATGCCCGCATCACACGAGGCTCTACCTGAAATTATTACATTCTTGATTACATACTTTTTAGTACATGACCTTCATGGTTATGAAAAGTACATTCTCGATACATACGAGTATGTTCTTGTTACATAAAAGGCCAATATACATTCTTGAAGGATTATCTTCTCAATATATATATGAAATATCATATCTTCATAGTCATATCTTGTTACTTGCATTGTTACTTGGTTTTGTTCGCATATTCATCATACGCATTTATTTTTATTTTCTAGGGCCAAAATGCTAATTACTTAAACATTGCCTTCATGTTGATACGAAGATACCCAGTGGGCAAGTGTGCTCATTCCCTACTTCTTTTCCAATCTTTTCTGGAAATTCTAGCAGAGATTCAGACTACTCAAGTGGTGAGTCCGAGAGTGATTAAAGATCGAGAGGAGACCTAGTAGAGGCAAAAGTCAAGTCAAGTCTATGTACCTTTCTATTTATTTAAGTCCAGTGAAAGTTAATTATCAATGTACTTTGAATATTATTCAATAAAGTGAAGTTTCGAGTATATCATCTTGTACATTCCCTTTTATGTGTGAATGTGTTAACGCTCTGATTATATTACTCGCTTGCAGCGTACTAGCCGACTGTTCACGATTCCTGATTAGTTCCGCTGCATAATCTCGGGGCATGACAGTTAAAGTGGTATCAAAGCCTAGGCATAAGTAAGTCCTAGGAAAATGTCATGTCATAGGCTAAGTCCAAGGGTTAAGGACCCACACCTACAAACTAGGAACGTAATTTCTGAACCAAGAGAGATTTGGTAGAACCCAGGATGAGATAGTTAATTAGAAATTATCTCTAGGATAACTCCCTTTCAATTCCATAAGAATTAATTGCTTGTTTATTTCTTTAGGCACATTACTATACAATGGCTGCTGAACATGCCGCAAATCACGCTAATTGGGAAGCGATGCAACAAACAATTGCTGGTATTACCCAGACATTACAAACCGTGGCCCAAGCTGGCGCAAGGGCCAACGTGGGTAACTTGCATGGGAATTTCTGGAGTATGAATCCTCCGAGATTCTCTGGATCCTCCAACCCAGATGAAGCAGAGAATTGGATTGACGAGATGAACTGTATATTCGACGTCATGCAATGCACCAACCAAGAGAAGATCCGTCTCACCACCTTCGAATTAAATAAAGATGCCCGTACGTGGTGGAAGGCTACTTCAGCATAACCTCAAAATGCCCAGCCTACATGGGACTAGTTACTCACACTCTTTCGAGCAAAGTATTTCTCCGAGCATGTTAAGGATAGAAAGGTTGCGTGTTGTGTGGGAATGGCAGATCTAGAGGGGTGGGGTGAATAGATCTGCCCCTCTTTTTTTAGAAATAAAAATGACCGCAGCGGAATAAAAGGAACTACTTTAAATGTAGGGAATCCACACACACAATGCAGGAATGTAAGTAGATAACAGGCCTAGAGAAGCATCTAGCGAAGAGCAAACACACATGCAAACCACATAGACAATGATTTTTAAGGAGGTTCTGACTTTCTCAAAAGTCCTACGTCCACCCCTCACTCAAACCAAGTGAGGCTTCCCTAGTGCAACTGCACAACCAGCTAAATACACAGCTTAACAACCCGCTGCCATACAGCTTACAGAGACACTATCCTCTCTCAAGGAACAACTGTCACACAACTGGATGGCACACAGGCCAAACCACAGATCCAAGCTCACAAGCTTGATCTGTCTTCCTACTATCACTGGTAGGTACGATTCAAGTTTAAGCAAGAACGAGAACAAAATAGAAAAGGGTAATGACGAACTTCAGACAAGAAGAAAGAAACTCAATGCCAAAAGCAAATGTGCTTGTCTGAAAACTGAAGGGCTTAGTTTGTTGCTTTCGGATTCATTGCTTCAATAGAGGAAGCTTCTCTTTGCTTCTTGCAGGATGGAGAGTCGGTGTAGTGGAACAACTTGTGCTTCAGCTTCAAATCTTCAATAGATGGGTTCAGGCTCTTCTCCTTCTTCTCCTGCTTCTTCTCCTTTCTCCAGTGGCACTGGCCCACCCTAGCAGCAACAGTAGCTTCTCCGTTTTCTTCTGGCCGTGGCTTCCTCTCTCTTTTTTTTAAGGCACACTTGCAGCTCTGCCTAAGACTAGGAGATGGGTGCCTCTTTTTGGTTTCCCAAGAGAGAAAAATTGCCTCCAAAAATCTATCCATTGATTGGTCCAATATAGGTGGAAAAATATGTTTTCAGACTTGATTTCTTTTGATTGGCTTAGAGGAGATATAGAATAAGACTTTCCTTCAGCTCCAAATCTGAGCATTTAATCATCCACATAGAAGAAATCTTGCAGTCTGCTTCCTCATCTGCTCAGGTCAATTCTCTGCTTGGTGTACCTTTCTAGGACCAAATCCCATTGGGTGTCTGCAGAAAGTGGAGTGACCTGACAAGAGACATTTCCCAAATTTGGACTCTGACATGGTTGCCCCCAAAAAGTTGGTCAGGTGTGGTGATGATGGTTGAGACATATGTCTGACCTTGGACCATCCTTCAAACGTCGAAATCCATATTTTTGGAGGTTTGTGGTTCATTATTTTATTCCCTGGATGACTTGACGTGTTTGACAGAAAATAGCTTAAAGTGCTTCTGGGATAACCATAGTGTCGACCTGCTGAAACAGTGGTGTCGACACTGCTTCAAAAAATTCTTTCTACAATGCTTGCTGGAAGCACTGTATAGTCGACCTGCTGTAACTATAGTGTCGACACTGCCTTGTCAGATCCTGTTTACAATGCTTGCTGGAAGGATCATGGTGTCGACCTCCTGATGGAATGAGGTCGACACTGCCATGTGAAGGAGCATTTATAATGCTCTTGTGGAATGATCTTTTGCTCTTGGTTTATTAACTATTTATTAGTATGGCTTTATTTATTCATTAGCCATTTTTTTTATATTAGGCGTGCCAGTCACGCTCATGACAAGTTTATTGTGCGCTCGATCTGACTCGGTCAGTCGATTGTGAAGTCCGTGTCAGGACCCGGAGTCCACCATACCGTAAAGGTTATGACGTTAATTATGTCCCCTAAGAAAGAGGACAACCCTTGATCAATTGCCAAGAAAGGATGCCTCGAGGGCAAAGCAAGATGAGACCACGATGCTGACTTCATGAGTAGGATATAGAATACATGTAGATTGTCATGCGATGCAAGATGTGATAATAATGTGCGGAACAAATCCGGCAGCATATCCCCTTATATTACTCTATGTTAAGTGGGAATATAGGACATCCATCTACAGAGTGTCGAGATGGACGCCAAAGGAAGGACGGGCGTAGCCCGAGATCCAAGAGGATCTAAGTGCAGCGAGACGATGTTCATTATCATGGTGTTTGTTGATATCCCCTTAAGAGACCATTGGAGGGCATGCAGTGGCAGGACTCCAAGGGCCAACGAGGTTAGCGGAAAACATTACAGTCGAACGGTATAATGTGGGGGTAAAACCCCGTTAATTTATCTCCCTTAGGCTTGGATGAAGAATCATGATTCTCCATGATATGATGAAGGTCGACATGAAGGCTGAGGAGGCTAGGACATTGGGCTCAGACTGAGCTTAAGGTTGCTGGGAAATTGGGTGTTCGAGTGACAGGTGGCATCAAGATGAACTGGCGCGGATGGGAAACGGCATGAAGATGAACCGGCGCGGATGGGGCCCCGACGCGACCAGCTTCGGCGCGACAGTAAGCATGAAGGGGGGGGCATCGGCCTGGTATGTGGTCGGTGCGACCAATGTCTCGGCGCGCCCGTCACCTGGCGCAGAACTGACGCGGAGAGGGGGCCGCGCTGGGATGTTGTGTGGCGCCGGCGAGAGTAGCTTTTTTAGGTGTTCTGAGAGTTTTGTGAGGTTATGGGGCTGATGGGTTCTATTGAGGAGATTTCTCATGTTCCAGTGAGAGTTTCATGGGCCCACAAACAGTGATATTCAGGTAAGCTAAAAGGTGGGGGTAAACTCATCCACATAAGGTCTAGGGAGACCGTGTAACCATAATGATTATATTCCTCTCTTACAGTGAGCAGAGAACCTTAAGATAGCCTTTCTCAGGGCTTTTTCCACACCAAGTGGGGTTGATTCAGCGGTTTAATAAAACTTCACACGATACGATAAAGTAAAGACCGTGAATAAATTTTGGCAGCATCTCCCATTGTTCTGGTCGGTGCCAGAATGGGAATATAGGTCATCCATCCACAAAGTGCCGAGATGGAATCCAAAGTAGAAATGGGTGTAGCCTGAGATCCAAAGGGATCGCAATCCGATGGGACAGTGTACACTTGTCGTTGTATTTATTAATAACCCCAAAAATAGCCAACGGAGAACATGCAGTGGAAGACCTCCATGGCTTGACGGGGTGGCAGAATGTAGGGGGGCTAACCCCATAGATTTAGCTCCCATGAAGGTTGAATGAAGACTATTGCTCCTCCTCGGGGTAATAGGGTCTTATAACAATGGATCATAGGGCTTGGAATTGTTGAGGGCATCGGCACGAGGCTATTGACATAAGTGGAGATCGGCGTGACAAAGAAGACGAGTCTCGGCGCGATGGGAACAGCTCAAAAGGCGCGGGCAGCACTCGGCGCGGAACTCGCTCCGAGAGAGGGCCGCGCCAGGAGGCTTCAAGGATCAGGGTTTCAGAGAGTTTTTTAAGAGGGATGATGAGCTGAGGATTTTAGATGCTTCTTTGGGGGGTTCTAAGGGATCCTATTCAAGGATTTTGTGGTATTTTACCAAAGGGTCTGAGATGTTTTTATTCAAGGGATTTTGAGATGGCCCGAGAGGAATGACATTATTCTGAGGAGATGGGGGCTTCCACTCTGGAGACTCACTGGGGGCCAGATTACAGAGGAAACCTTATGACCTCTGATTTGAGCATATCCCTTGTCCTCTCACGAATGAGAGGCCATGAGATGGGCTATCTCAGGCTCTCATCGGGATTGTGAGGTTGAAAGCACAGGAACGATGCAATAGAAATCATCTGTTTAATCGGAGGGGCAAGCATGCATCGGAACAAAATCCATTCACACCGACTGACATCAGACTTCAGAAAGGCGAAGAGGAAAAGAGATAACTCTATAGCCTCGTACGGAGTTTTATTGCAGAGAACATATACACATTGAGTACATAAGGGAGAATCAGACTAAAAAAAAATTAGATGTAGACGACCCCTTTAACAACAGGGTTACATTGGCATTTGATGCTAGTGAAATAACATCATTCGGAAGCAGACCAAAAGAGAGGAAAATATATCTAAATAAAAGATGGGGAAAGGGGAGAATGTAGCCCCTCATGGCATTTTAGAGCCGATCCCACCTTGAATCTTCTTCTCCGAACTTCTGCAGCTCTCTCTCTCTCTTAAGATCCCTCAGCGGGCTCTCGGGCTCTCTTTCTTTCAGTGGCTCCTTCTGCTTTTTTCCTTCTCTGTGTGCTCTCTTCGTGTCTGTCCGTCCCTTATCTTGTCGATGGCAGCAGCTTTTATAGAGGGATGGCAATCTGCTTCCGGCACGAGCTCCCCCGCGCGCCCAACATACGTCATCTCGGCGCGTCTCACTTGGTATTGGGCTTGGCCCATTCACTCAGCACTCGACGCCGGACGGGGGCTTATCTAATGGGCTTCTTTTCATTTGTCTCGTGGGCTCCTTGGTATATGTATTTATTCTTCCTGGGACTTGGTTAACACCTTGTGTTCATGAACATGTGTGAGGCACTGTGAATCCCATTTCAGGAGAATCAGAATTGTCTAAGGATCTTCTTCAGTAGGCAGATGGTTGCCAGGAGTTTGTCATAGTTTTTATCAGCCTGACTATCAGAATGATAGTCGTGCTGGGTAGCGGCCTAGCCAGAGATGACTTCAGCCGAACAGAGTGTCAGGGGTAGTGGACCTCTTCTATTCTGATTCTCAGAACTTCCAGGGATGTCACAGAAGCTGCACCCTTGATTGTTGTTCAGTGCCCTGAGTTTGCTTTGGTTTCTTTTGTATTTTTTAGGTGTCAACAAATGCCCCCCACCCGTAGGTGGCGCAAGCAAGGGATGAGTGGCACGGGACCTGCTGGTGTAGATTACACTGTACTTTGTATTTTCTTCAGGCTTGCTCATGTTCATTGTACATTTTCATAACTCAGAGTCTTCATTCTATCTGTATAATCCCCAATACCTTGTAAGGATACTCGGACAGACGCCAGCATTTGAGTTTAGTCTCCTGATTGCAGCTTCCCAAGGTGAGCAAACCGGCGCCGTTGACGACCTCAGCACGGTCATTTCAGCACGACACCCAATCGGCACGAGCTTTATATTGGCACAGCACTGTTCTTGGCACGCCTCCCCTTTTTATTTGGCGCTCTCGACGTGATGGTGCTCTCAGCACGGCCGATATCGGCACGCCTTTTCTTCTGCTGAGCTCTCGGCGCGAGCGGCATCGACGCGCCATTTTGTCACGTTTCGCTCTCAGCACGGGTGTAACGCCCGGTAATTTTGGAATAGGAATAAAATATATACATAAGTATATAATGTTTAATGATTAAAGTTTATTCAAATAAATACTTGGTCAAGTGGTATTCCTAAAGGGTTGCTCAGATCGAACCTGCCTCTGATACCTAGGACAAGGACTAATAAAAGTTAAAGAACTTATGAGCAATAAAATCTCTAAATAGAAGATTACTAAGATCTCAATGTATGTGAGAACTAGCCACGCCAAATCAATGAGGTATAGAACCTTAGAGATAGTCTTAAGAGCCTTATTTATGCATAGACGGAAATACATGCAAGTTATTAAAAGATATAAGTCGTATGTGTAAGGTCTTGACAAATAAACAAGTAAGACTTCCAAACAAAGTAAACTTGTGTAAAGGAACAAATAGAAATAACTAGTTACAAATATAATTATTAGGCCTTGATAAAGGATTAACAAATAGAAATAACTAGTTACAAATATAATTATAAGACTTCCAAACAAACTAAGCTCCATTGGCCCAAACTCAACCCAAGCATTTTACGCTTAATGGGCTTTTTAACACGTTTTATTATCTTCTCCCATATAGGCAATATATATATATATATATATATACATAAGTACATAACATAAACCTGTATATATGTATATATATATATACCTAGAAATAGAAGGAAAGTATATATTATATATGAATGAACAAATAAAAGAGTGAAATGGAAATAACGCCTCTAGTACAGGCGCTACTTAAAGAATACACGCCCTCAGGGAAGGCGCTAATTATAGAAAGGACGCCCAAAGATAAAGGCGTCAATTCTCAAACGGCTAAAATAAATATAAATGGCAAGTGAACGTAACGCCTTACACATGGGCGCTTTATATAAGAAACGACACTGGACAAGGCGTCAATTTAAATTCGACGCCCTTACCTAAGACGCTAATTCCTTTCGTCTTCCGTTTGACCCAGGGACTTATCCAGGGTAAGTGATAACTATGGGAAAGAGTTCGAATGTAGTAATAACTCAATCTTGGAAGTGTTACTTCCACTAGAACTCTAACCCTAATAGGACCCCCAAAATCCTATAAATACCTTTGATCACCCAAGCCCTAAAACCATTTGATCGATCCTCTCTGCTACGGTATGATGAAGAACAGTAAGTTTTCCTTATAGTTCCCTTTCCCTAATACGGGAAGAATATTGATTATTCTTCCTCTTCCTCTATTACAGGTTGAAGAAACCTTGACGTCGTGAAGAACAACAGTGAGTTCTTCTTCCCCTGCCTTTCGTTTTTCATCAAAGCTTTTGACCCTTCCTCTTCCTTTCTTCTGCAGGTTGCCTGCAACCGGAGGAAGCTTGGGTATAACGGGAAGAACGATTGTTCTTCATCAACGTCCTCTAAATCTTCTTCTTCTTCCAGAAATCAAGGCTCTATTGCAAACAGAGTTCATTTTCTGTCAGAACAGAATTAATCTTCTATTCAAAACCTTCATCCGTTCATCAGATTATCATCATCAAGGTAGGTTTTCTCAAGACACTGTAGCCCAAACAAAGTAATCTAAAATATGTATTAGCATGGCATGCATGTACATGGTTTATTATAGTTTTAAAGCGTTTTCTGAAATATTTTGAAAGAAACGCCCATGACAAGGGCGCTAATTTAAATAAACGACCTGCCCAAGGTCATCAATTACAGATTTGACGTCCCGCCCTGTAGGCGTCAATTTAATGCAATTGTTTGTAAATAATAAACACCCACGTTTAAAAATTAAATATCTATGAAATCCTGAAACTAATGTAATGCATGAACTTACCTGTGAAGTCCTGCTATTTTTCTTTTCATGATTATATACCTTGTCTCCTGAAATTCATAAAAATTCCTGGAAACTGTGAATTCACGACCTGAATCAGGTCGTTTCTTATTGAACGCACGCCGCATACTAGGGCGTGAATTTAATTATAACGCCCCTTCCTAGGGCGCGTTTTGATAAACTCCTGAAATTATATATCATGTAAAAATATTGTAAATAAAAGGACGCCTGACAGAGTAGGCGTCAAATTTAAATAAAACGACCCTGCACAGGGCGTGTTTTTGATGAAATAATGAATTATTGAAATTCCTGTAAAATAGGAAAAATAGATAAACGCCCTTATCTAAGGCGTTAATTACTTGAGTAGTGACTTTACTTAAGTCGTCATTTTCCTGTAAAAATATTTTTACATGTTTCTGATAACCGATGGTTTCAGTATATATATGTATATCGGCACTATATCTCCACTCCGTGAGTATAGTCCCACGTTTCTACGACGATTTATCGCATTACACATTCAATTCTCATTGACATACAAGCTCTCCATTGGACATTCCGTTCCTTTGGACTAGCGAGTTAGTCATAGAGACCTCCGTAAGACTCCTCGTAGCCTTGGATTCCCTCAAGGCCGACTGAGCTGGTTGTACCATAAAACCCATTACATTATTTTGCCATGTCACTCTATAGAAACATGGTGTACCGGCCCTCATGTTATGCTAAGTGGACATCATGTTATTAACATGCTATTTTTTTTGTGTGGGTCTCAATTCTATATACCAAGAGTGACCATCTACATATGGGCACTTATTTGTCATGGTACCCGGTTAGGGACCCAATTCCACCCAGTTTATCGACGTCATGGTTACTATGCTTTGCGTGGATTTTATCGCCAGTATGTCCTTACTCAAGGGTCTTGCCCTTGAATTCCATGAAAATCTTATCTTATCATCCTAATTAAAGCTTGTTCTTGGAACTCCTTATTGGCTATAAACTATCGTGGATGTCTAGATCTATCGTGAATGCTGTGCATATAGGGCCCGATCTGGTCCTGGGAGGAGCGCCCGAAAGTACTAGTGCCCATGGGAGTTTTAATGATAACGGTGTCTAGTATTGCACCGGAGTACTCTTTATCTTGATCTTTGGCATTCCACGATCTCTCTTTTCTTGCGTGCGTGACTTGACTTGCGTGACTTTACTAGCGTGGCCCGACACGGGAAATGTACTTGCGTGAAATAGCCAATAATCTATAAAGTCTCTCATGAATACTTCTTGATTAATACTCGCTTGGATGTTTTGCACGACGTGTTATTCTATTGATCAGTTTATTTCACTTGCTCAGTTATTTATACATGCATAGCCCCATTGCATAAACATGTGAAAACTTGTAATTACTTAAACCCATTGCTAGTTCTTGAGATACAATTTCCTACTGAGCGTTCGCTCACTCCGTTTTATTCCAACATTTTCAGGTAATCAGGTGGCTAGCAAGACGGAGACTCACACGGGCGGGACAAGTGTGCAAGCGACCTTCGGAAACTAGTGAACCCGAGTCTTTTATCTTTCTTGAGTCTAGATAGTGTTGTCTAGCTAAGTCAGCTTACCGTCTCTTATTCAGTTATCTTATCTAAGTCTGTTAGTATGTCGTTATCTTCTTTTCCATTATGTTGAAGTCTCCAAGTTGGAAAACAAGTTCTTGTAAGAGATTTATAATAGAATTATAAATTCTATTGTTGTTCAAAATTATCTTGGTCTTATGCGATTGCTCTTGATCATTCACGACTGTTTAACTGCCACGTTCCGAGCAAACGACACGTTCCGCTGCTATCGGCCCGGGGCGTGACAACGGGGGTCGTCTCGGTGCACCTTAGGGTTTACCCTATTTAGCGCGCGAGAGGGAAGAGGGGAGGCTCATTCTCACCTGAGCTCTCTCTCTCTTCACCCTCCACCTTCCACTGCGGCGGCGATCGGCCTGGCCTGTTTGAGGGAGTCTTCCCCCTTTTCCTTGCCTTCTCTCCACCGTAGGGCTCCTTCTTTGCTTCTCATACGGGACTACGTCCCTCTTCATTACGGAGTCACCCCCTCTTCGTGGGTGTTCATTCTATATGACTTCTGGGCATACCCCGGACATGGGGAGGTGCTGTCAAAATTTTTCTTAGGATTCCCTCCTCTGTTTCTGTCTTCATATTATCTTTTTTTCTTTGATTTTTATCTGCAGTTGCTGAAATGGCCACCACTTCTAGCCGTGCTGCTTCCGGAACTGCTGATGTTGGTGACTCTTCTGAGGGTAGGGTATTTGGCCCTATTGTGACTTGGAGGAACATCGGACAGCTGGACCGAGGTCTTGGGAGGATCACCATAGTTGATGAATCTTCTGACTCAGAAACGGACACAGTGTTTGCATCTCGCGTCCTGACCACTAAGGACGGGTTGGACTTCAATCGGGATGGCAACTATCGCCTGGACTTTCCGAAGGATCGCCATCTCGCACCATTCATCTGCCCCTTTAATGTAGCTGGGAAGATAGATGTTATGCTGGCTCGGATGGTGGAACGGGCCATGCTGATGGACATGGATAGCTTGAAGGGCTCCGTATATCGCGAAGACACCATCTATCTCCTGGGAGAGCGACGCAAGTGGAATGCCATCTTGGGAGTAACCGAGCTGGAGGCGGAGCAGAAGATGCTGACGCGGGCCCCTGAATTCACACCGCCAGGTGGGACACTACTGCAGGTCGGGTCAACAGAGAAAAGCCTGGCTATGGTTTGTTCCTGGCGCCCATCAAGTGGGGCTACATAGATGAGCCATTTTTTCTGAACTTCCTGGCTGTTCAATTCAAGTTTCAGCTGGCTGCTGGATGGTTTGCAGACACCAAAGTGACCGATGCCCATCTTTTCCATGTGGGAGCGGTAGAGTTTACAAAGTATGTTCTGAAGGAATATGCTCCTTTACTGGTCAGGGCCGAGGTGTATCACAGTGTATATGCATCCCGTTTTAGGTACCCTATTTCCAAAGGATTGTGTTGCGGCATGTTTGAAGTGTTCTGCCCACAGTTCAATACTTTCTATATAGCAGAGGGTGAAACTTCATTGGACCTCTGGAGTTTGTCACAGCTGTCGGGTCTGCCGATTGACGGAGATCCTTACGAAGAGGTCTGCCTTCATGACTTCATCAAGGATGAAACTGACGGTGAGGGTTAGTATTACTTCGGCTTTTCATATCGATATTTGATGAAAGCATATCGCTCCCTTTGCCTGGCACTTAACAAGGGATTGTCCAGGGGATATCATACTTAGGAGAAGAGTAGCAAGCTGAGAGTCCGAGTAGGACATTGGATTCAATATTTCTTTGGCGGCTCTCTGAAGTACAATGAGTTCCCTCATGTGGCTCCTATTGCGGGCAAGCCTAGTAACCCCCCCAAATTTAAGTCAGAGTTGCCTGCTTCACTTCGGTAAATCAGCCGTGGAGGACCGAATCCAACTGGGGCGGACCCCCTTACTCATTGTGCTACTTACCTCACTTTCTGGCTATGCACTTTTGCTCTCCCACAGGGAGATGAGACAATCATCAGGCCGGAGGCAATATACCCGGCATGTCAGATGGCTTGGGGCATGCCGCTCGCTCTATGTCCAGCAGCACTTTGCCTGGTTTACAAATCTCTCGGAGACATTCATAGGCATCGGATCCCCCGCTTTTTCATAATAGTGGGGTCGTTTCATTTCTTCAACGCTTGGGTATGCAATTTGTTTCCAGAACTGGCTCCCAAGACCTTGCAAACAACTACATTGTACCCCAGGATGTTGGAATTTGCAAGTGCCGAACCCGGCCTAGTGTCCCAACAGCTTTTCTCTATTAGAGGCCGGCTAACAAGGGTTCCGATGGACTTAGCGGGAACCATCCATTTCTAGAATTTAGCAGCACATTCTACTCCATTGGTAAACCGTCAGCGTGAGTGCAAGCTCGAGGCAGTGGGGACTTTTACACATTTCATTTCGGGTAACACAGTGACCCGACCAATTCTGGAGCCTGAGCTCATTGATTGGGCTCTATCAATTCGTCCCAGTGTTTTAGTGTTCAGAAAGGGGGGCGTGGTTCATCTAGAACCCTATTACCCATTTAGATTTGACCGGAACTTTGGCTATGATCAGCACATTCTGCCTTCAACTGCTTAGTTTCCTTTGGACAGCAGGTCAAAGCACAGCTCGGCCGTTGCAAGTGAGGGTCGCTCCTGGTGGGATTACTTCCACCGTCGAGATGCCAGTGTTTTCAGAATGCCGGTGCCGAACCGTGTACCCCGGTTCACTCCAGAATATGTGAAATGGTGGAATGCTCGAACCAGTTTTTACCGCAATGCCAGGACGGCATGCTGGGATGTAGCCGAGCGCACTTTTCTAAGCCATCAGCCCGGGCCAGTTTTTGATATTGATGAAGCCCATTTGAAAAGGCTATTCTCCTAGCATCCGAGGGAGGTAGATGCATATATAGCACGCATGAAGGCCGTGGAAGAGGAAACAACTGAACAGCTGGTGCCTGTGCTTGCTGACATAGATGAAGATACTTTCACGCAGAATTTAGATCATCTGTGCCAGATTGGTGATTCCCGCTTGGAGCTTCAGCAATATCCCTTTCCCATTAAGGAGCCGCTCTCTAAGACAGTTTCATGGAAATGTGAGGTTGACCGCTTTTGCCCGCACTGGGCATTTGTTAATGGAGAAGACAGAACTCTAACATACTATCAGCATACATCTTGGCTGTTCATCTTGATGAATGTCCATGGGGTGACCCTTCACAATCCTGTAGCAAGTGTCCTGGACAAACCGTTGTTTGTGTCTTTTCATTATGCCGATGGCTGGGGTCTTGACCACCTTGGCTTGTATCATTGCATTGCTTCCCACGGTCATGTGGACTTAGTTGAACTAGCCGAGAAGTGTAAGAAGATTGGCGACATTTGCTGGCTTGTTCGGGAGGCTGCGTCCCAAAGCAAGGAAGTGGCTTATCAGTATTGGCCCCTCTCATCTTTTTACAACGGCCCGGTAGGTAAAGTCCTCTTCAGTTGGCATGTAGCCTAGCTTGTTGCTCCATTCTTTTTATAACGGCATGCGTCTCATTTGATAGATCGCTAAGACATAAAGCAGCAGGGACTTTATAGGAAGATCATTTCCCAAGCCCAGAAGCCAAAATATTTTCATGCTCCTGCACCAGTGCCGACCACTACTTCGATGCCTCCTGGTAAAAAGATAGCGACCTCTTTGCTGAATGTCGCCATAGGCCGAGCGAAGAGAGCTCAGAAAACCTCCTCGAAGTAGTCTTCGACTGATGCAGCTGAGGCTCCTTTGCCTACCATGCCATCATTTGAATAGTTTGCCACTCAGAAGGAGGCCACTCAACAAGCAGCTAACGGTGACGTTTCTTTTCTTTGCGGCTTGCAGGAATGTTCTTCTCGTGGCGTCTTTACTCTTTTGACACCTTCTTTATTGGATATTAGCTCATGAAGCAGTTGCTGCTATTAAGAGCACTGAGAAGGTCGCCGCGGGGGCGGAGGATATGGGGCCTTCTGCCGTGGCCACGATAGAGACAATTGGGACAGATGAAGCCAGAGGGGAGAGTCTCCCCACTATTGAGGAGGATGTCAGACTCCCTTCTCCCACGCCTGCAAGTGAGGGCGAGGGTGAGCCTAGTGACTGCCATCTTCTTGACTCTTATTTCTTAGTGATCTTCTTGCCCTGCCTTATGCATGTCTTTGCGTTGTAGCGGCAAGAGTAGTTAGTACTGCGGTTGAGACACATGTTGTGGACGCCCCTTTGCAGCAAGAAGGACACAAAACTGTGTTAAAGAAGGGTGCCATCCCATTGCGGCGTGTAATCACCCGCTCAGCAGCTCGTAAGGCAACAGAGGAGGCAAGCCAACCCGAGCCTAGCATAGATATTTCTTACAGCAGCTCTACCACCCCTTCTGACGAAGAAGTTGACTATGGTTCTTCAGAAGGTGACGAACAAGCACCTGCGGCAGCCAGCGAAGGGGCAGTGGCACCCTCTGCGCTGTTGAGTGGTCCTTTAATATTTAGTCCCCCGAGGTTGCTGGTACCATCATCTGAGAGAATATTGCCGGAATAGACATGGAGGTGGAGTTAACCGCACCTTTTGTTACTTCATCTGTAGAGTTAGAGTCTTCTATACAGGCACTCGAAGAGATGGGTGCTGTGGCCATAGTAAGTTCTGCCCACCCTTTCGCCGAGCGGCATAGCTTTTCATTCTTCTTTGCCATCTTGGTGCTTACTGAAACCTTGTTCCAGGAGTCCGACACAGCGGATCGTCCTTTGGTATCGTCTTCTGACGCCATCATTATTTCATCGGAGGCTTTAGACATGCTGCCGCCTGTCACCGTGTCTTCTTCAGAGGCGGTTACTATACTTCATCCTGTGCCAATAAGGATACACACAGCTACCGAAGTATCGTCAATAGAGCGGGGCTCACTAGGAGAAGGTTCTGCTCTCGTGCCTGCGACAGAGCTGAGGGCTGAAGCCGATCCATCGAGAGGTTATGCCTTCGTTCCGGCGGCCATAATGACTATTGCGCCTGACCCTGCGACTCCATCTATGCCAGTAGTAGGGTCGAAGCCTTTGCCTCCTCCAGCACTCGTAGAAGAGAGCTCTTCAAAGAGCCTAACGGAGCATGAGCAAGCTGTTGTGGTGCCCACTTCTTCAGCTTTGGTGGCTGTCCCATCTTCTTCTTCTGAGCCAGACACTGGTTTATGAGCTTCCATAGACAAGGAGGTTGCTTTTGACGTGGCGCCGATAGCTTCCCTCAGCTTCAATTCATCAGAGTACTTTGTCTGGCAGCATTTAGAGATATTGCGTCGAGTCATAGAATCTCAGCCGACATTGTCTTACCTCCAGCTGAAGGAAGTGGCTGAGCGACTGACGGTCGGTCTGCAAGCATTAGGCTGTCCCTTGGGTATTTGGACCCAGCGGGTGTTGTTCCTACTAAAATTTGTGAATCACCGAGACTTTCTCGGGTGGATAATGAACGACCGGCTGACGGCCCTCAAATTGCAGAAAGTCGACTATCAGACGTGGCTGGAGTCTCTGAATTCTGATCTTCATAGAAACAAGGCCCAGATTGAAGCTTCAGCTGCTCGTGCACAGTTCCTACGTAGCCGACGGGAAGAACTCCGGGCTGAATTAGATGCTGTCGAAGCCGAAATACCATTGCTGGAGGCGGTAGAAGTCTAAGGCATCGAGGAGACCACCTTGCTAGAGGGTCGAGTTGCATCCTTACAGATTGAGGTGGCTCGCGTTCAGTAGGAGGAAATGCAACTCCGTGAAGTAGGAGCGGCTCCACATGTCGGGCTTCTCGAATTTGAAGATATCTTTAGGCGATCTTAGCTTATCTGCCTTTTGTAATCTGTCCCCCTCGAAGGGCTCCCATTGTCTTCACATCTCCCTTTTTGCAATGAAATACAAGTTTCTCTTAATGCTTTAGGTGTCCACCTTCACACTTGTATTCTATCATATCTTATGACAGTTTCGGCGACCTGTGTGGAAGCATACCCGTATCTGTACTGTAGGAGAGCGTCCACCCTTTCAAGGAAAGGATGGGGGCCTCGCTCCACCGCGTGCCTGGCTTCCAGAGGTTCGCAAAATTGGCACAAATGTGAGTCTCATTGGCCAGAAGTGCTGGCAGTATGACTGTTGGCTGATGTACGCGTATGAAGGATTCACATGTCTCATTGAAATCGATGGAAGGTCCATCTTAAATAGGTTCTAACATCGATCAAGGCGAAGTGCCTTATGGTCATAAAAGATTCATCATCAGCGTTGGGTTTATGCCGATGCGAGGAGATGGGTTTCATCAGAATAGACGAAAGGCCTACTCTGGGTGGGTTTCATTATCGGTCCAGGTGATGATGCCTTGTGACTGATGGAAGGTTTTATTGTCGGTGAGACTGAGGATATCATAAAGAGGGTGAGTTTCGTCAAAGTAGATAGAGGGCCTACTCTGGGTGGGTTTCATTATCGGCTCAGGAGATGGTGCCTTAGGACCGACAGTGGGTTTCATCATTGTCATTGGGTTTATGCCAATGCAAGGGAATTGACAAATTTCATCAGAACAGACAGAAGGTCTATTCTAGATAGGTTTTATTACCGGTGGGACAATTGATGGAAGTGTCACCAAGAGGTATAGCATATGTTTTCATATTATAGTAACCACATTACTGACCCAAGTGCCCTTTCGGGTTTTCGCCGGAGCCATCCCCCTCTTGCTTTTACCCACGCGCCCTTTGGGCTTTTAACGTGGCGGGGTACCCGATTTTACCTCTGGTGCCCTTTCGGGTTTTCACCACAGCTAGGTTGGAGCCATTTTTGCCCTTGTCCTGGTATAGGATCAAGACCGGCGAGGCACCTCTATTTTAAGCCTCATTTTTTTATTCGTCATTTTTCTCTCATTTTTTTTATTCTCATCATTTTTTTGAACTCAATTCTCGGGGTAAAGTCGGACTTGAGGAGATGCTGGCTGACCTTGCCGATGATGACAAGGGTCAGAAGTAGGTCGACCGGTCTTGCTGATGGCGACAAGGGCCGCAAGGAGACTGACCGATCTTGCCGATGGTGACAAGGGTCAGAAGTAAGTTGACCGATCTTGTCGAAGATGACAAGGGTCGCAAGGAGGCTAACCGATCTTGCCGATTGTGACAAGGGTCAGAAGTAAGTTGATCGATCTTGCCGATGATGACAAGGGTCGCAAGGAGGCTGACCGATCTTGCCGATGGTGACAAGGGTCAGAAGTAAGTTGACCGATCTTGCCGATGATGACAAGGGTCGCAAGGAGGCTGACCGGTCTTACCGATGATGACAAGGGTCAGAAGTAGGTTGACCGGTCTTGCCGATGATGACAAGGGCCGCAAGGAGGCTAACCGATCTTGCGGATGGTGACAAGGGTCAGAAGTAGGTCGATCGATCTTGCCGATGATGACAAGGGTCGCAAGGAGGCTGACCGATCTTGCCGATGGTGACAAGGGTCAGAAGTAGGTCGACCGATCTTGCCGATGATGACAAGGGTCAGAAGTAAGTTTACAGATCTTGTCGATGATGACAAGGGTCGCAAGGAGGCTGACCGATCTTGCCGATGGTGACAAGGGTCAAAAGTAAGTTGACCGATCTTACCGATGATGACAAGGGTCGCAAGGAGGCTGACCGATCTTGTCGATGGTGACAAGGGTCGAAAGGAGGCCGATCGATCTTGTCGATGATGACAAGGGTCGCAAGGAGGCTGACCGATCTTGTCGACGGTGACAAGGGTCAGAAGTACGTCGACCAGTCTTACCGATGATGACAAGGGTCAGAATTAAGTTGACCGATCTTGCCGATGATGACAAGGGTCGCAAGGAGGCTGACAGATCTTGCCGATGGTGACAAAGGTCAGAAGTAGGTCGACCGGTCTTGCCGATGATGACAAGGGTCATAAGTAAGTTGACCGATCTTGCCGATGATGACAAGGGTCGCAAGGAGGCTGGCCGATCTTGCCGATGGTGACAAGGGTCGAAAGCAAGTTGACCGATCTTGCCGATGATGACAAGGGTCACAAGGAGGCTGACAGATCTTGCCGATGGTGACAAGGGTCGAAAGGAGGCTGACCGATCTCGCCGATGATGACAAGGGTCGAAAGGAGGCTGACCGATCTTGCCGATGGTTACAAGGGTCAGAAGTAAGTCGACCAGTCTTGCCGATGATGACAAGGGTCAGAAGTAAATTGACCGATCTAGCTGATGATGACAAGGGTCGCAAGGAGGCTGACCGATCTTGCCGATGGTGACAAGGGTCAGAAGTAGGTCGACCGGTCTTGCCGATGATGACAAGGGTCAGAAGTAAGTTGACCGATCTTGCCGATGATGACAAGGGTCGCATGAGGCTGACCGATCTTGCCGATGGTGACAAGGGTCAAAAGGAGGTTGACCGATCTCGCCGATGATGACAAGGGTCGAAAGGAGGCTGACCGATCTTGCCGATGGTGACAAGGGTCAGAAGTAAGTTGACCGATCTTGCCAATGATGACAAGGGTCGCAAGGAGGCTGACCGATCTTGCCGATGGTGACAAGGGTTAGAAGCAGGTTGACCGATCTCGTCGATGATGATAAGGGTCAAAAGGAGGCTGATCGATTAGAAGTAAGTTGACCGATCCTGCCGATGATGACAAGGGTCGCAAGGAGGCTGACCGATCTTGCCGATGGTGACAAGGGTCAGAAGTAGGTCGACCGATCTTGCCGATGATGACAAGGGTGAGAAGTAAGTTGACCGATCTTGCCGATGATGACAAGGGTCGCAAGGAGGCTGACCAATCTTGCCGATGGTGACAAGCGTCGAAAGGAGGTTGACCGATCTTGCCGATGATGACAAGGGTCGAAAGAAGGCTGATCGATCTTGCCGATGGTGACAAGGGTCAGAAGTAAGTCGACCGATCTTGTCGATGATGATAAGGGTCAGAAGTAAGTTGACCAATCTTGCCGATGATGAGAAGGGTCGCAAGGAGGCTGACTAATCTTGCCGATGGTGACAAGGGTCAGAAGTAGGTCGACCGGTATTGCCGATGATGACAAGGGTCAGAAGTAAGTTTACCGATCTTGCCGATGATGACAAGGGTCGCAAGGAGGCTGACCGATCTTGCCGATGGTGACAAGGGTCGAAAAGAGGTTGACCGATCTCGCCGATGATGACAAGGGTCGAAAGGAGGCTGACCAATCTTGTCGATGGTGACAAGGGTGAGAAGTAAGTTGACCGATCTTGCCAATGATGACAAGGGTCACAAGGAGGCTGACCGATCTTGTCGTTGGTGACAAGGGTCAGAAGGAGGTTGACCGATCTCACCGATGATGATAAGGGTCAAAAGGAGGCTGACCGATCTTGCCGATGGTGACAAGGGTCAGAAGTAAGTTGACTGATCTTGCCGATGATGACAAGGGTCGCAAGGAGGCTGACCGATCTTGCCGATGGTGACAAGGGTAAGAAGTAAGTTGACCGATCTTGCCGATGATGACAAGGGTCGCTAGGAGGCTGACCAATCTTGCCGATGGTGACAAGGGTCAGAAGTAAGTTGACTGATCTTGTCGATGATGACAAGGGTTGCAAGGAGGCTGACCGATCTTACTGATGGTGACAAGGGTAAGAAGTAAGTTGACCGATCTTGCCGATGATGACAAGGGTCGCTAGGAGGCTGATCGATCTTACCGATGGTGACAAGGGTCAGAAGTAGGTTGACCGGTCTTGCCGATGATGACAAGGGTTAGAAGTAAGTTGACCGATCTTGCCGATGATGACAAGGGTCGCAAGGAGGCTGACCGATCTTGCCGATGGTGACAAGGGTTGAAAGGAAGTTGACCGATGTTACCGATGATGGCAAGGGTCACAAGGAGGCTAACCAATCTTGCCGATGGTGACAAGGGTCAGAAGTAGGTCGATCGGTCTTACCGATGATTACAAGGGTTAAAAGTAAGTTGGCTGACCTTGCCGATGATGACAAGGGTCGCAAGGATGTTGACCGATCTTGCCGATGGTGACAAGGGTCAGAGGTAAGTTGACCGATCTTGCTAATGATGACAAGGGTCGCAAGGAGGCTGACCGATCTTGCTGATGGTGACAAGGGTCAGAAGTAAGTTGATCGATCTTGACGATGATGACAAGGGTCGCAAGGAGGCTGACCGATCTTGCCGATGGTATCAAGGGTCAGAAGTAAGTTTACCGATCTTGCTGATGATGACAAGGGTCGCAAGGAGGCTGGCCGATCTTGCCGATGGTGACAAGGGTCAGAAGTATGTTGAGAAAGATTTCTGATGGGGATCGGGGTGATCACCCTTTTCGGAGTTTCAGTAGAATGAGGGTGAGGCGGAACTTAAATTACCACATTACTGACTTTAGCGCCCTTTCGGGTTTTCGCCGAAGCCAGCCCCCTCTTGCTTTTGCCCATGCGCCCTTTCGGGTTTTCACGTGGCGGGGTACCTGATTTTGCCTACGACGCCCTTTCAAGTTTTCGCCATAGCCAGGTTAAAGCCATTTTTGCCCTTGTCCTAATGTAGGAACAAGGCCGGTGGGGCACCTCTATTTTAAGCCCCATTTTTTATGATCATTTTATTCTCATATTTTTTTTTGAACTCGAATAACAGACGGATGTTTAGAGAGTCGACTAGGGCACGAGGCCTTGCCTCGATGAAAAGGCTTATTCGTTAGCAAGCAGGTAATGCTTAATGCAAAGGATAGACTCTATGCTGATTCGGGCATAAGGCCTGCAATGGCAATGTGGTAAAAGGGTCGGCCAGGACACGAAGTCTTGCGCCGATAAAAAAGGGTTTATTCGTCAGCAAGAAGGTAATGCTGACGCAAGGGATAGACTCTATGCCGATATGGGCGTAAGGCCCACAATGGCAATGTGGTAAAAGGGTCGGCTAGGACACGAAGTCTTGCGTCGAGAAGAAGGGATTATTCGTTAGTAAGAAGGTAATGCTAACGTAATGGATAGATCTGTGCCGATTTGGGTGTAAGGCCCGTAATGGCAATGCTGTTTAAGGGTCGGTTAGGACACGAAGTCTCGTGCCGGAAAATGGGTTTATTCGTCAGCAAGAAGGTAATGCTGATGTAAGGGATAGATCTATGCCGATTCGAGCGTAAGGCCCGCTATGGAAATGTTGTTTTATATGCTATTATATATATATATATATATATATATATGCTATTATATATATATATATATATATATATATATATATATATATATATATATATTAGAGCTTGGCCAGGACGGAGTGCCACTAGGCCAAGGTGGATATAGCTCAGCCAAGGCGGAGTGCCACTAGACTAAGGTAGGCAGAACTCAGCTAGGGCAGAGTGCCACTAGCCTAAGGCAGGTAAAACATAGCTAGGGCGGAGTGCCACTAAACTAAGGCAGGTGGGACTTTAGTTAGGGTGGAGATAATGATAGGGTGCTAGGCCCGGATACAGAGGGGGGGTGAATGTATCCTCTACGAATAATGGCCCAAATTAAAACTCTAAAGCTCAGATATGCGGAATAAAAACTAGTGAGCTCTCCAAGATGAGATAATAAGACAACACTTGATCAAACAGTTGGACTGCAACAATGCAGCCACCTGATCAAACCAGAAACGCAGACAGAACTATGAAACCAAACTCACCTAGCAAAATATAATGCTAAGGTTACTGCAGATAGAAACAACAATAACAAATTAACTCCCAGGATAACACAACTAACCATGCATGCATAACCTGTGAATGGGAGGTAAAAGGCAATGAGCAAACGCACAAAACAAAACCGCTGCTCAAGAGATTTTTAGGTGGTTCGGTCCACAGACCTACGTCCACCCCTCACTCCCAACTGGAGTGAGGCTTCCACTAGCACAAGCTAGAAAACTGTAGACTTAGTCTGCGAACAAGATGCTGCCACACAGCTTAACCAGGGGAACAACCTCCCCTCTTTCTCCAGACCCGAGGGACACCCCAAGTGGCTCCCAGCCACTTGGAAATTAGAGACTAGGTCTCTCTTCCTCCAGACCAGGATGGAACCCATCAGTGACTCCCCGTCACCAGCAAATCAGAGGTCGCAGACCTCTCTTCCTCCAAACTAGGAGGGACCCCTAGACTTGCAACCCACAAGCCCAGAACCGGAGGACCAATCCTCCCTTCTCCTGAGTCCACAGGAGGAACCCGACCTCAGTCCAGAGGATCGGAAGAACAATAGTAACCAGAAAAACAAAAGGAAAAACAAGAAATGAAGATAACTCAGCAAACAGATAGCTGGAAAATGAAATCACAAAATGGCTCACGCAGGAGCTGACTGGAGTGGATCTGATCCATGGCCCAGTATGAACTTCTTCTGCTGCTTCTCTTCTTCTTCTTCTCAGCTCACGCTTTCTCTTCTCTACTCTCCTTTTCACTCTCACTGTCTTTCTCTTTTCTTTTAATCCTCACGAGCTCTTTCTTTCTCTTTTTCTTTCTTCTTCTTTCTTCTTCTTCTGCTTCTCTGCTTCTTTTCTCACAGTCTCGATCAGCCCTCTTCTATTCTAATCATTTTTCTTCAATGGATGAAGGCTTCTATTTATATCAGCTTCAGCAGGTGCTAGGGCATGTGTCCTTCAGGTTCCCGCCCAGAGAGCACCTCGGATCACGTGCCAGGCATCATCCTCGGTTCACGCGCCCAGTCATTAACCTGAGTCATCTGCAGACAGAGACAAAACGAAATGAAACGAATTAGTTAGTTCAGGCTTATAACAAAGAGTGTATATACTTTAGAAGCAGTAAATGAGTAAGTGTGTACACTGAGAGAGTGTATAGACTTGTAGGTCTTCATGCGACCTCAGTGTATATACTTGCTGAAGAATGCATTATCATAACAAGGGGGAATGTGTGGACTTCTGTGAAATGTAAGAAGCCATCGAGTGTATAGACTTAGAGACATTAATTAGGCAAGTGTGTACAACGTGAGAGAGTGTATATACTTGCTGTGAAGAACAGCAATGTGTAGACTTGTGAAGCATAACTGTATGCAGTGTATAGACTTCAATGAATGCAATGCATGCACAATGATGCAATGTATAGACTATGAAGATATGTGTGTGAAGCTCAACAATGTATAGACTATGCAACGGCATCAAAGCAACATATCGATGTACAGACTTTGGCTTGATCAATGCACACTGCACAAATGGATGTACAGACTTGAAGTGGCATGTAGCAGATGATGAACAGCCAAGCATGTATAGACTTACCAATGCGAGCACAGGCTGTATACACTTTGACTGCGTGCAAGAGAACGCAGTGTACAGACTTTGTTGTGAAGAACAATGCATGAATGCAGTGTATAGACTTGCTGTTAACATGCATGAGAACCCAATGTACAGACATGCTGTCCCTGCAGCTGACGTCTCCAGTGTATAGACTTGCTGAGGGAAGGGCTGTACAGACTTTAAGCAAAGCAAGGCAGTCGAGTGTATAGACTTCATGATGTGTAGACTTTGGCACAAGAGACGGTTGTACAGACTTTAGCTCAACAGTGATGTATAGAGTTTTGAAAGGTTGAACGATGAAGCATGTTGTACAGACTTTGAGTGTTGTATAGACTTTGCGAAGCACATGCCTTGGCTGTACAGACTCAGACTTGAATGTGTGTGCTGTGAACGATGTATACACTTGGAGGCCCTTGAAGGGTGTACATACTTGAAGAACCGAAGCCAATGTAGAGACTTGACGAATGGCTCAGCAATGTATAGACTTGGTGAGCTTCAGAGCACAATGTGCAGACTTTACCACTATATAGACTTGAAGTTCTGAACGTAGGTAAAGGCTGGGATTGTATAGACTTACACAGTGCTGCCAATGTATAGACTTCCAATGAATGCAACCGCTGTACAGACTTGCTCAAACAGACCGATGTATAGACTTGCCAACGAGAGGGCTGTACAGACTTGAGCACTGCAAAGGCAATCAGAAGACTCTGTATGGACTTTGAAGATGCAAGCGATGTACAGACTTGGGGTTCCACTGTGGATGTATAGACTCTGAAGAAATGAGGCGATGTGCAGACTTGGTGCCTTGAAGGATGTATAGACTTCAGTTGAGCAAGCTACACTGCCGTTGTATGGACTTGATCTTCAAGGAATGGCTGTACAGACTTTGAAGGCTTAGCGGAGGATGTACAGACTTTGAATATGAAAACCAATGTATGGACTTCAGGTGAAGACCAACGTACATACTTTGAATATGAAGACCAATGTACAGACTATGAGAGCTAAGGCCAATGTATTGACTTGCGAAACTGGGGGGTCGACCCATCAGAAATGGGGGGTAGACCCACAACTGTCCAGTCAATGCTGATAGAGTGTAGACATGATCAAGAAATGCATGTGCCAATGTACACACTTGAAAAATCGATGTGAAGACTATGCATGAGACGGTGAGCCATGTACAGACTTTGAAGCTTAACAGAGACACATGATGTACAGACTTGATGAACGATGCATGGTATGCAATGTGTGGACTTGACATGCCTACTGAAGGCGATGTACATACTTGCTGCGTGATGTTGATGTGCAGACTTACGTAAGTGTATGCAGTGTATAGACTACACTTATCTGGGGAGTCAACCCATCTAGAAAGGGGGGTCGACCCACACTAAGCTGACTGTGATGATGCAAGGATGTTTAGCCTGAACAAAATTCCACAAGCAGAGTGAAGCAACTGATGAATGTGTATATGTATGCTTCATGCAGCAGATAACATGGCTGAACATCAAATATGCAATGCTTTTAGACCTGATAAACTAACAGAACAGCAGACTGACTGAACATATGAAGATGACTCATACAGCAAGATGACCCACAATGATTAACTCACAACAAAAACCAATCATCAAATGATTAACTTACATCAAAGCCAATCATCAAAACCACAGGGGCACAACAATCTCCCCCTTTTTGATGATGGCAACACTACACTGTGGTTGATGTCTGATGACACAAACTATTCTCCCCCTTTGACTTCATCAAAAAGAAAATAGTTTGAGAAGTTAAAGCATGTTTAAAATACAGTCAATTTCTCCTCCTTGCAATAAACAAGATGAACTATGGCGAGGTATGAATGCAGAAATACAGATGCAACTAGAAGTGCAATACCTCCCCCTAAATATATGAGTGCAAAGACACAATTGTTACCAATTGAGATGAACATGATTCAATATTACAAGGAAGCTCCCCCTGAGTAGATGCCAATTGATATGCATCTGTTGCATTTCTCCCAATTGATATGGGTGAGAGGGAGACCACAGAGGCATTCAAGGATAAGTTCAGGTCAATGAATCAAGGACAGTGAGCAGAAGAGTTTCAAATTACAGATCTTCAAAGAAGCTCCAAGCACAAGAAGTTCAACAAGATTTTCAAGGAGATATCAATCTCATAAATCCAAAATATAATTTTTCAAGGTCTTCCATTATAAGGGCTTATGAATGAAGTTTATTGATCAGCATGGTTTAAACATGATGTATGCAGAGTTTATCAATAAAATTCTGTATTGATATCTAAAACCATGGTTTAATAAAAATGAACCAAGCCCTCATTTTTATCTTGATTAACCTCCCTTTCTCTTACACAATCAAATTTATTGACTTCAATCGGAATTACATGCACTAGAATTGAGATCAAGCATTTATGAAGTCATGTGAATTTGTCTAGGGTTGTAGCAATTTGATTTTAGCATCAATATTCAGATATTTCAATTTGTTCAACAATTTTCATGCTACAAATTTTACGAGCACTCTAGTTCAGTGCACACCTTGTAACTAGAGGATATACCTTGATCAGAGGCCAATATCCCTAAGCACTTAGTGTGACTCACAGTCATGCTTTATATAAACAGAGGTAGCATTTACACATCATGACACACTACAAATCATTTCTTGATGAGTGAGTTGTATTTCTCAGTGTGCATGCCATTGCTCTGCCTGATTAACACTCATTCTTAAGCAGAGTTAACTATGGCACCTCATGACACAGTCCTTTGACATGTGTTTCTCAGTGACCAAAGTCATTGCTCTGACAGAAATTACCCTTTAGACATTTCAGAAAAATTCATTTGCTTCAAATCAATAATAGTTTCATGTACTTAACCAAATAAAGCCATGTATTCAATAGTGCAGATTTCAGAAGTTTTTACAAGACACATCATGAAACAGTTGGTTAAAGTTTATTAAACATGATTCAGATATTTTTTAAGAAATTTTAAAGTCAAACTCAATGAATACATTAAGCTTAAACCACATGAGTTATTTTAGACATTCATAAAATCGTATAATAGAAGATTCCTAGTTCAAGTGTTTTCAGATTTATGATCGAGATAGTCCCATTGAAATCTTCATGAAAGACTGATGGAATTCAGATATCAAATGATAGAGGAGATTTTGAAGCCCAGTGTTTTTCAAATTGTGATCAAGGTTTGTCAACAAAATCAATAAGAAAGGATATGCAATGAGTTCTCACACGAGTATGCATTTGACAACCTACATGCAATGCATTGACTCCCCCTGACAATATGCATTCAGTCACTCTTTTTGGCATTTTTCAATGTAAGGAAATGCGATGCACTATATGTATGCAAGGACATGCAAACACTCAACATTGGATGCTATGCAAAGACATGCAATTAACTCCCCCTGAAAAACATGCAATGATTTGCACTGAAGACTGAACATATGACAATGTGACTTATGCTCAATCAGACTGCCCTATTAAGCAAGATGACCCATGGTACCAGGCGGAGCACTTGGTCTAAAAGACCACCTCACACATAGCAAGAACCTCCAGACAGATTTCCCTGCCTTTTGGTAGCTTACCATTTATATACCATAGAGGTCAATCATGATAATTCAACATGCAGTCCTATATGCAATCCAGATTTTCAGTGAGCTATGCAACAGACAAATTTCAAACCACATTCATATGCAGTTCAGATTTTTTAGAAATTTCAGAATGCAATTTGTTTTCAGAGATTATGCATAACAACAATTATCAAACAATTGCAATTGGCATATGTATGCATCAGATGCAGACAACCCTTTTTAATCTGATATTTGCACAGAACACTCAGCAAGTGTATGATCAGAAAATGATGCAAATGGCAGATGATGAATGAAAATGCAAAATCAGATCTAATGTGCTATGCAATAAGACTAAGAACATGAAGTGTAAGAAATTTACCTGAAAGATTCAGGAGGGGTTTTCTTCTTGAGTGCCTTGGATTGTTACCTCTCTTTATTCTTCAGCTTCCAAGGCATACCTGTAACAGCAAAGCTTATTTTGCACAAATAGGTACCCAAGAGGTCTTGGGTCCTGAATTGACAGTATCACTCCTAGCAGGTTTTCTCAGCACATTTTTAACTTGATGATCATTAAATTTCATCAGAGGATGACCATCCATCAAATGTCCAGATTTGCCATAATGATGGCAAGAAGCAGCAGTTTTCAGATCTGATTTATGCACATTCTTATTAGCATGAATTCTATGTGCATATGCATGAAATTTTTGTTAACAGAATTAAAATTATGCTTACCAAAACTAGTCTTGCTTTGGTATCCTGCCAGCCAACAGGTTGCAGCCCTATGACCTGGCTTTCTACAGTTATAGCATGAAAAAATAGACTTTAGGTTTTTTTATGCACATCATTATGAGCATGAATTTTATGTGCATTGGCATGGAAATTTCTGTTATTTGCATGACCAAACTATTTTCCATAATCAAAACATTCAAAGTTTTTCCTTTTAAAAATAACTTTGTTCTTTCTGAGAGCATTTGTACTTGCAGGGAATTTAAACCTTTCAGAGATGAAATTTTCCCTTGAGCATGCCAGCAGTCCTTGACTGTGTGGCCATGCTTTCCACAATGAGAGCAATTGAGAGAATTTCTTCTATAAGAACCTGACCAGCATTCAGAGGCCTTGTGACCAGTTCTGTTGCAGTTAAAGCAGATGATGAGCTGGTTCTTTGAAACAGATTTGTTCTTATTAAAAACATGCTGATTTGAAAAGTATTTTGTATGATTTGAACATGATTTTTCCTTACCACTTGCAAACCAGCAATGAGCAGTAGTGTGTCCTACTTTATCACAATTAGAACATGTGACATTCTTTTCTGACCAGACACAGATTTTCTAGCATGCTTTTTGTCATCTTGTTTCATCACAAAACAGTTACTCATAAAGTGTCCATGCCTACCACAATAATGACAGGAGCCATTTGATTTCTTTAAAACATGGCATTTATCAGATGAGTTTTTAGCATGCAGACTGTTCCTTTGAGTTTTTGATGTTTTATAATTTTTATTTTGTTTTTCTGTTTTCTTAGCCTTGTACTGAGGTGGTGATGAAGTAGAAGGCTTTTCCTGTTCAGATGATTTAACGAAAATAGTTTTCAGCTTGTATCCATCAACCTTTTTCGACTTTTCAATTTGTTTTTCGGTTCTCTGAACAGTAGACTGAGAAACAGGTGGCTTCTGAGAAGTGTGAGAAGTAGAGCTAGCAACAAAGGATGTATGAATTTTATCTTCAAAATTCTTTTTATTTACAGGGTTATAGCCTAACCCCTCCTTCTGAAAATTGACTTTTACTCCCAGCAGTTTGTTCAGATTATCTTGCCCACTAACAAATTTAGACAAGGAGTTTTTTAAATCTTGAATTTCATTTTCTTGAGAGGAAATGTGTAACTCATAACTGGCAATCTCTTGCTCACTGCAATTCATAGCTTCATTCAAAACTTTATTAGCTGTTTTGTATTTTTCAATTTCTTGTTCCAGATTGCTCAGTTTTTCAGGGTCTTCAACACAAACACTTTTTCCTCTTTCTAAGGCTAGCAGTCTCTCAGACATAGTGGAGTTCAGCACTTTTAACTTCTCATTTTCTTCTTTAAGCTTATTATTTTGAACCAATTCATTTATTAGAAGCCGGTCTTCTGAGTTGACTTCATACTTTCTTCCAGCCCCAAATTCCTTCAATTCTTTTTGTTGTTTCTCCAGATCATTCTGTAATTCTATATTTACAGATTTTATTGCATTGAATTTTTCAATCAGCAAATCATTCTCTCGTTTAAGTTTCTCTAAATTTTCTTCATTTTCTTTGGAGAATTTTTTGAGGGAATCTTTTTCAGACTTCAGCTTATCTAAATCTGAGTTCACACTTTCAAAATTTTTCATCAATTCCTTATACTGGTCAAGAGTCTGATTATCATTATTTGAACTGAGTTTCTCTTTGAGTTCAGATATCTCATTTGCAACTTCTTGACTTTCCATTTTTAGCAATCTAATTTGTTCCAGCAGCTTTTGATTATCAGACTTATATGCATCATGAGATTGTTTCAGCTTTGAGCAATTTCTACAAGAAGAACTTGAACTTTCTGACCCAGTACCCTTTTTCAATTTTTTATACTGACTTCTTAACTCTCATGTGACTCTAATAATTCAGCATATGAATTCTCCCAATCATCTAAAGTATAGTTCTCAAAGGGATTTACCTCATCATCATTATCGTCTTCATTCTGATTGCTGCCTTGATCGCTGCCACTTTGATTACTTCTGTTGGCCATCATGCAGCTGTCCTCATCTATCCTGTGAGCTAGCTTCAGCATATCCAAAATGTCCTTAGCAGAACTGCAATCATGAAAGCAGGAATGTAAAGCTCTATCAGTAGCTGCCTTCATTAGATTTGTAGCTATCTGATTCTCTTCATGCATTGATCTGTGACTGTCAGTCCATTTGGACTTTTTCTTTGGTAATTTATGAGGACCGTGTGAAATTAACTTCCACAGATCAGGATTAACTGATATAACATATTTGCGCAGACTGGCAAACCACACATTAATATTAAAGCCATTGAAAACCGGTGGATCACCCATGGAAACAAACAGATATAATGCAACAGGAATATTGATGCACCAAAAGCAAATAAGCACCTAAGACTGCAGGATCGGATCTGCAGGTCGCTGGACCTTCTATGCAGACACTGCTCTGATACCAATTGATAGGGTGCTAGGCCCGGATACAGAGGGGGGGTGAATGTATCCTCTTCGAATAATGGCCCAAATTAAAACTCTAAAGCTCAGATATGCGGAATAAAACTAGTGAGCTCTCCAAGATGAGATAATAAGACAACACTTGATCAAACAGTTGGACTGCAACAATGCAGCCACCTGATCAAACCAGAAACGCAGACAGAACTATGGAAACCAAACTCACCTAGCAAAATATAATGCTAAGGTTACTGCAGATAGAAACAACAATAACAAATTAACTCCCAGGATAACACAACTAACCATGCATGCATAACCTGTGAATGGGAGGTAGAAGGCAAGAAGCAAATGCATAAAACAAAACCACTGCTCAATAGATTTTTAGGTGGTTCGGTCCAAGACCTACATCCACCCCTCATTCCCAACCGGAGTGAGGCTTCCACTAGCACAAGCTAGAAAACTGTAGACTCAGTCTGCAAACAAGATGCTGCCACACAGCTTGACTAGGGGAACAACCTCCCCTCTTCCTCCAGACCCGAGGGACACCCCAAGTGGCTCCCAGCCACATGGAAACCAGAGACTAGGTCTCTCTTCCTCCAGACCAGGAGGGAACCCACCAGTGACTCCCCGTCACCAGCAAACCAGAGGTCACAGACCTCTCTTCCTCCAGACCAAGAGGGACCCCTGGACTTGCAACCCACAAGCCCAGAACCGGAGGACCAATCCTCCCTTCTCCTGAGTCCACAGGAGGAACCCGACCTCAATCTAGAGGATCGGAAGAACAATAGTAACCAGAAAAACAAAAGGAAAAACAAGAAACGAAGATAACTCAGCAAACAGATAGCTAGAAAACGAAATCACAAAATGGCTCACGCAGGAGCTGACTGGAGTGGATCTGATCCACGGTCCAGTATGAACTTCTTCTGCTACTTCTCTTCTTCTTCTTCTCAGCTCACGCTTTCTCTTCTCCACTCTCCTTTTCACTCTCACTATCTTTCTCTTTTCTTCTAATCCTCACGAGCTCTCTCTTTCTCTTTCTCTTTCTTCTTCTTTCTTCTTCTTCTGCTTCTCTGCTTCTTTTCTCACAGTCTCGATCAGCCCTCTTCTATTCTGATCATTTTTCTTCAGTGGACGAAGGCTTCTATTTATATCAGCTTCAACAGGTGCTAGGGCGTGTGTCCTTCAGGTTCCCACCCAGAGAGCACCTCGGATCATGTGCCAGGCATCATCCTCGATTCACGCGCCCAGTCATTAACCTGAGTCATCTGCAGACAGAGACAAAACGAAATGAAACAAATTAGTTAGTTCAGGCTTATAACAAAGAGTGTATATACTTTAGAAGCAGTAAATGAGTAAGTGTGTACACTTAGAGAGTGTATAGACTTGTAAGTCTTCATGCGACCTCAGTGTATATAGTTGCTGAAGAGTGCATTATCATAACAAGGGGGAATGTATGGACTTCTGTGAATGTAAGAAGCCATCGAGTGTATAGACTTAGAGACATTAATTAGGCAAGTGTGTACAACGTGAGAGAGTGTATATACTTGCTGTGAAGAACAGCAATGTGTAGACTTGTGAAGCGTAATTGTATGCAGTGTATAGACTTCAATGAATACAATGCATGCACAATGATGCAATGTATAGACTATGAAGATATGTGTGTGAAGCTCCACAATGTATAGACTATGCAACGGCATCAAAGCAACATATCGATGTACAGACTTTGGCTTGATCAATGCACACTGCACAAATGGATGTACAGACTTGAAGTGGCATGTAGCAGACGATGAACAGCCAAGCATGTATAGACTTACCAATGCGAGCATAGGCTGTACACACTTTGACTGCGTGCAAGAGAACGCAGTGTACAGACTTTGCTGTGAAGAACAATGCATGAATGCAGTGTATAGACTTGCTGTTAACATGCATGAGAACCCAATGTACAGACATGCTGTCCCTGTAGCTGACGACTCCAGTGTATAGACTTGCTGAGGGAAGGGATGTACAGACTTTAAGCAAAGCAAGGCAGTCGAGTGGATAGACTTCATGATGTGTAGACTTTGGCACAAGAGACGGCTGTGCAGACTTTAGCTCAACAGCGATGTATAGAGTTTTGAAAGGTTGAACGACGAAGCATGCTATACAGACTTTGAGCGTTGTATAGACTTTGCAAAGCACATGCCTTGGTTGTACAGACTTCAGACTTGAACGTGTGTGCTGTGAACGATGTATACACTTGGAGGCCCTTGAAGGGTGTACAGACATGATGAACCGAAGCCAATGTAGAGACTTGACAAATGGCTCAGCAATGTATAGACTTGGTGAGCTTCAGAGCACAATGTGCAGACTTTACCACTGTATAGACTTGAAGTTCTGAACGTAGGTAAAGACTGGGATTGTATAGACTTGCACAGTGCTGCCAATGTATAGACTTCCAATGAATGCAACCGCTGTACAGACTTGCTCAAACAGACCGATGTATTGACTTGCCAACGAGAGGGCTGTACAGACTTGAGCAATGCAAAGGCAATCGGATGTATAGACTTGGAGGTTCACAGGATGTATAGACTTCAAATGCAACAGAAGACTCTATATGGACTTTGAAGATGCAAGCGATGTACAGACTTGGGGTTCCACTGTGGATGTATAGACTCTGAAGAAATGAGGCGATGTGCAGACTTGGTGCCTTGAAGGATGTATAGACTTCAGTTGAGCAAGCTACAGTGCCATTGTATGGACTTGACCTCAAGGAATGGCTGTACAGACTTTGAAGGCTAAGCGGAGGATGTACAGACTTTGAATATGAAGACCAATGTGTGGACTTCAGGTGAAGACCAATGTACATACTTTGAATATGAAGACCAATGTACAGAGTATGAGAGCTAAGGCCAATGTATTGACTTGAACAAGTAATGCATGTGCCAATGTATACACTTGAAAAACCGATGCGAAGACTTGACAATGTACACACTTTGAATTCATGCAAGTTGTGCGATGTATATACTTCAAATGCAACAGAAGACTCTGTATGGACTTGGCCAGTGTACAGACTTCAGTTGATGAACGATGCATGGTATGCAATGTGTGGACTTGACATGCCTACTGAAGGCGATGTACATACTTGCTGCGTGATGCTGATGTGCAGACTTACGTAAGTGTATGAAGTGTATAGACTACACTTATCTGGGGAGTCAACCCATCTAGAAAGGGGGGTCGACCCACACTAAGCTGACTGTGATGATGCAAGGATGTTTAGCCTGAACAAAATTCCACAAGCAGAGTGAAGCAACTGATGAATGTGTATATGTATGCTTCATGCAGCAGATAACATGGCTGAACATCAAATATGCAATGCTTTTAGACCTGATAAACTAACAGAACAGCAGACTGACTGAACATATGAAGATGACTCATACAGCAAGATGACCCACAATGATTAACTCACAACAAAAACCAATCATCAAATGATTAACTTACATCAAAGCCAATCATCAAAACCACAGGGGCACAACAATAGTTTGTGTCATCAGACATCAACCACAGTGTAGTGTTGCCATCAGATAACCCCTAGACTGAGGTGGATAGACCTTGGTCAGGGCGGAATGCCACTAGACCAAGGGTGGGTATAGAGCTTGGTCAGGGCAGAACGCCACTAGACCAGGGGTAGGTAGAACTCGGCCAGGGCGGAATGCCACTAGACCAAAGTAGGTATAGAGCTCGGTCGGGGCGGAGTGCCACTAGACCAAGGGTAGGTAGAACTTGGCTAGGGCAGAGTGCCACTAGACTAAGGTGGATAGAGCCTGGCTAGGGCGGAATGCCACGAGACCAAGGGTAGGTATGGGTCATTCTGGGAATGCCTGTTGAACTGTGTGATACAGCTTCAATTGTTTTCCATTAAGGGGAGAGAACTGGATGACTCCTTTGTGATCCACAAGGACGTACGTACCCCCCCTCATATACTCGGTGGACGACATATGGTCTGACCCAATTTTCAACAAACTTCCTTTTGGGGTTGGAGGCCTTCACTTCTCTTTTTTAACCATTACTAGGTCACCTTTCTTGAATTCCTATCCCTTGACCAGCTTATCGAAAGCACGGGCCATGCGGGCTTGGTAGAGTTGGATATTCTGTTGTGCACGGAGATGCTTTCCTTTGAGCTCGGCAAGCTCTTCCAGTCTTCTTTCTATGTTGGTCTGCTTGCTGCTTACCAATCCATGCTGGATGGCGATTCGCAACGAGGGGACCTCTAATTCAATTGGCACCACAGCCTTCGATCCGTACATGAGGGAGTAGGGTGAGCAGCCAGTTGGGGTTTTGTAGACTGTACGGTAAGCCCAAAGTGCTTCGTACATTCTTTCTTCCCAATCTCTTTTGTTAGCTTTGACAGTCTTCACTAGCAGAGTGCATAGCATCTTGTTGAAGGCTTCTACAAGTCCGTTGGCTTGAGGGTAGTAGGGAGATGATGCCCTCCAATAAATCCTGTATTTGTCGGCTAGTCGGTACACCTTCTGATTCTGGAAGTGACTGCCATTGTCAGAGATGATTCGACTGGGTATTCCAAACCGAAATATTATATTTTATCGGAAGAATCTGGCGACCAGTTCTCCTATCACTTCTCTTAATGCTACTGCCTCTGCACTTCTGGAGAAGTAGTCTGTAGCTGCTAAGATATATTTGCATCCTAACGAAGATGCCGGTAGTGGCCCTACCACGTCCGTACCCCATTTAGCAAATGGCCAACTTGGGATAGTAGGATGCAGTAGCACAAGTGGCCTTCTTGACACAATGGCATGTTCTTGACACCTCTGACAGGCTTTGGTGAACTTGCAGCAATCGTCAAACATAGAGGGCCAATAGTAGCCCAGTGATGAGGGATAGATGAAGACCGGGCTAAGACGTACGACGGACTTGATGTGCGGCCAGCACTAACACGCTAAAGGCAAGCCGGGCGGCTGACCACCGTGGCGTTCTCCGGTTGGAGACGTCTCTCAACAGCACTCTAACTAGCCCGACGATCGTCCCTTGCGAGAAAAACGTGGGGATCGCAATGGTTAAGGAACCAATGTCACCGAGGGTGGTGCAGTCCTAGCTCGGTGCTCGACTGGAGCTAAGGAATGGCTTTCACTCACACACAATCGTGGTAATTCAAGCTAGCTAACGGCCCTAATCTCACAAACGCAGCATATATGACAATATACTAAACCAGCAATGTGAGAGAGGAACGAAGCGCATACCTCAACGACTAGGCGTGGGGAAGGATTCCCGGCCGAATTCAAACAACCCCAATACACACAATTGTTAAGTTTACAATTTCAGAACCTGATGCCCACTCCACGCAGGGAGGTAAAGGACTACAAACACCAATTTTGGGGTTGCTGGAACCCGGGTTGATGGGCCGCACTCGCAGGAGGCGAGGGAAGCGAGCCGGAGCCGATCGGGTGGGCCGAATGGAAGTCGACTCGGTTCTGCCCGCGCTACTCACCCTGCGCAGCGAACTTGCGAAGGCCGGTGCGCCAAGATCCGATGCCCGATCGGAGTTCCGTTTGTTGGAGAACGTCGGCAACAGGACGAAGATTGTCTGCTACTAAGGGCGGGATCAGATCTTTTCAGATCTGGGTGCAGCAGTGACTGATCTGAGCTTCTGATTTTGTGCACTCAGAACTGCACAGAAAGATAAATAATTATAAAAAAATTGGCTCCCGATGTCGGATCGAGGCGCTGTTTGTGGTAGCTCGTCGGCGACGTCCAGAGGAAGATGCAGACTGAAGCGCTTGCACAGATCTGTAATGGATGAGGCGGGGCAGACTCAGGAATCCGGCTCTGGTTCTGAGTCGGGTCTGCATAGATTAGATTGCGCGATCCCACGAGAATTGTCGCCACGATTAGCACAGATCTCGGATCGAGACGAGATCGGCGGCAGTGCGAAGAGGACTCAAAATGCTACGATCACTACAAAAAGCAGCTCTTGATGGCTTGAGAGGAGAACTTGGTAAATTTGGAATCAGTAAACTCCAGATCTAGACAGCAGGCTCGGGTAGATCTGCGCGCCGTCTCAAAAAGAATTGCTGACGGCGATCCAGAATTTCGATCGACGCAAAACCACCTCTGAAATCTTCCTGACTCGATGAAGTATCAAGGATAATTTTTGTGGAACCAGATGAGAAGGGGATGGGGAGGATATAGGGGCGAGTCACACACCCAGATTCAATCTCATCACAGGATTGGGCAGGGCATCACACCAATGGGGGGGGGGAAGAGAATCACTCTCTTAACTCAAAATTCTTTCACCAAAAACTTCATTAACTTCTTCCCTTACACAATACACATGTTTATATAGGAATTGGCAAGGGGTAGGGGGGATGGGAGCTTCGATGGAACAAGGGGAGGGGGAGGGGCTGCGCCCCTTTGACAATGAGAGGGAGAGAGGGGGGGACAAGGAGACATAGACTCACCTACTTTCACCTACCTTTGAAATTCAAAGGGGAGGGGGGGTAGGTGGCAGCCATTCTTTTGGACCAGCAGCCTTCTCCATATTCCCTTGTGGTAAATGAGGGAGGGAAGAAAAGAAAACAAAAAAACTAGCCTAATACATCCAAAGAAGGGGGCGCCCCCTTCATGGGCCAAGCTTGGGCCAAGTTTGGTCCAAGGCCACCCTTAAGCCCATTCACCCATGCATGGCTTATGGCCCTTCCAACCTAGGTGGCCCATGATAGAAGGAAGCCCAATTGGGCCTTAAGTGGCTTATGGATCCATCATGAAGCCTAATGGCCACTCCCCCTTAATGGACTCTAAAGGGCTTAAACCAAATGGCTTATTAAGAGCCTTACAATCAGCCCAAAATGAAAACCCAAGTAACAATACACATTACAAGCCCAAATTCAATGCAAACAAAGGCTAAAAGTGCCCAAACTCAAGCCAAACTGTCTCCATTTCAAAGGGAAGCCGATGTAGCCCGATTGGTGCTCCGTGTATGGTACCGTTGGCTCGCCGATTCGTGCTACTCGCTCGCTCTGGTCTCCACACCAATTCTCCCTGGGTGGGAGGAACTTGACCCCATCGAGTAAGGGTCCTGTGGCTTGAACTCTCCGCATGTGATCAAGGCGTTGCTCATCATGGGGCATCCTCGCCAGTGCACTAAGAAGTGTTGGTAGGCTCCATTCCTTGTGATGATCACCTGCTCATCCAGTATACAATCTATATGCTTGCGTTGCGGCTGGAAGAGGTGGACTCTCGGGTGATGTGTCACTTACAACAGAAGGATAAAGCCCGAAACTCACTAGGGATCACCGCGAGTTTTTTTGATATGCTACCAGATCATAAACATTGAACGTCGAACTGACACCATAGTCATCCGGTAGTTCAATAACGTACGCATTCGAACCCACTTGTTTCGTGACTCGGGAAGGGCGTGTATCGCAGACCTAGAGTTGCTTCACGGCCCCAAGAGGAAACCGTTCAGGTATGACCCTGATCATGACGTACTCTCCCTTTTGAACTCACGGACGTGTAGCATGCATCAGCTAACTCCTTATACGTGCATGGCTGGCCTTTGATTGGGACACACTTAATGCAAACCATATGCGTGAAAGAAAACAAACTGTAGAAACAAACAGACACACACATGACCTTAGACAAACCTAGACACCAAACAAACAATGCAACCCAAAGTTGGGGAACTCTTAGGCACCTAACATGAACCTACTGACTTCTAAATGGGGGTTCAGAGGTTCAGGAGGATCACACCCAAGTGCACATCGCCCTGGGTACCCGGGTCGGCAGCATGCTCTTCTAAAAGCGCATCAAAATACTCCTTCTCAAGTTCGGGGTCCGCCTCATAGATGACCTCCACTAGCTCCGGTGGGGAGTCGCGGACTGGAGTGTCCGAAATAGCCAATGATTCCCGAGTGGGACACTTGGCCGCAAAGTGGCCAATTCCACCACACCTATAGCACTGGTCACGTGGCCCTGTGCTAGAAGATGCTCCACCGGTCATCGGTCCCTTTCCCTTGTCTTCTCGTCGGGCCGGGGGTGACGGGAGCTGAGGTCGGGTAGGCAATGTGGGTTGCTGGAGGTGTGGGGTGGGGGTTAGTGCCTGTGGGTGAGGGAGAGGGTCCCATGGATGGAGAGGCCGAGGCCTGACAGCAAAGGGGTCCTGGCGAGGGGGTTCCGGAGGACGAACCATCGGAAATCGGCTATAGGAACTAGGTGTGGTCCGAGAGTCGGACCCACGCTGAGAGATGGTTCCCGGTCGTTGGATGGGAGCAAAACCTGACTCAAACTACTCTAATTCGAGAGCAACTTGATAGGCGGCCTCTAGGGTGGTCACATTACAGCGAAAAAGTTCGTACTGATAGTGGGGCCGCAGACCACGATGGAAGCGAGAAACAGGCATCGTGCTCTCTTCCAAGATGTCACATCGTAAAAAATATTCATCAAACTCTGCGATGTACTCGGACACAGACCTATCACCTTGGGTGAGGTTCTGCCACCGATCAATGAGTCGTTGATGGTACGAGGTGGGAAGATACTTAGTTCTAAGTCTATCCTTCATCTCATCCCAAGACACAACCGGGGGCTCTCGAAGCTGATAGAGCAAGCTCTCCACATTGTGCCAATAAGTTTGCACTTGCCCTAACAACTTCATTTTTGCAAACCTGACTCTCCGGAGGCCCGTGATTTCGAACCACTCGAAGTACCGATCCATGCCGGCCTCCCAATCGAGATAGGCATTTGGGTCCAAAGACCCGTTGAAAGTGGGAGGGTCTACTCGCACGGTCCTAATGACTCTATCGTCCTCCTCATCTCTTGGCTGATGAAAGCCATGACAGCGTCGGCCATTCCCCCCATACGCATTATCGGACCCATAGTCTTCTAGACCAAGGTCACGATGTTGTGGTTCGATGGCCTGTTGCCGGGCGTTTTGAGGAGCGGGTGGGGGCTGGTTTTGGGCCGCGGGAGCGGCCTGGACTTGGGCCATGGGAGTGGGTTGGCCTTGGGCCACCGCGGGAGGAGGTGCGGGTGGGCTCTGAGCCGTTCCAGGGGGGTCCCCGTGTGACATTCTATCTAACCGTCCAACTAGATCTTGGACAGACTTGTCGGATGTCTCCATGCGTTCCTCCATGGCTCGAAGGCGACCATCCATATTTTCGAGAAAGTTCCGAAAGGTGGCTTCGGACCGGTCCATCCGAGCCATAATGGCCATCATTGCCTCATGTAAGGAGTGGAAGTCTCCCGAGGCGACATCTCGTGGGTTAGCCATAGAAGCGGGGCGATGGTATTGGGTACCACGCCGGGTGGGCATGCAAAGACACGAAGGTTGGAATGCACTAACTAGGAACCTAGACTTAAACCGATATCCGGTACGAGGCGGAGGTTCGATCCGAAGAACTCCTCACGCGAGTGAATCACCTTCCCGATAGGCGTAACCTAACGATCGGACGACACCTTTTAATATACCGAATATTGGAATGCAAATGCAACCTTGGACTTAAATGACCCTAGACTTAAACCGACGCTCTGATACCAATTTGATGAGGGACGGATGAAGACTGGGCTAAGACGTACGACAGACTTGATGTGCGGCCAGAACTAACACGCTAAAGGCAAGCCGGGCGGCTGACCACCATGGCGTTCTCCAAGTGGAGACGTCTCTCAACAGCACTCTAACTAGCCCGACGATCGTCCCTTGTGAGGGAAACGTGGGGATCGTAGCGGTTAAGGAACCACTGTCGCCTAAGGTGGTGTAGTCCGAGCTCGGTGCTCGACTGGAGCTAAGGAACGGCTTTCACTCACACACAATCGTGGTAATTGTAGCTGGCTAATGGCCCTAATCTCACAAACGCAGCATGATAGAACATATACTAAATCAGTAAAGTGAGAGAGGAACGAAGCGCATACCTCCATGACTAGGCGTGGGGAAGGATTCCCGGCCGAATTCAAACAACCCCAATACACACAATTGTTAAGTTTACAATTTCAGAACCTGATGTCCACTCCACGCAGAGAAGTAAAAGGCTACAAACACCAATTTTGGGGTTTCTGGAACCCGGGTTGATGGGTCGCACTCGCAGGAGGCGAGGGAAGCGAGCCGGAGCCAATTGGGTGGGCCGAATGGAAGTCGACTCGGTTCTGCCCGCGCTGCTCACCCTGCGCAGCGAACTTGCGAAGGCCGGTGCGCCAAGATCCGATGCCCGATCAGAGTTCCGTTTGTTGGAGAACGTCGGCGACATGATGAAAATCGTCTGCTCCGAAGGGCACGATCAGATCTTTTCATATCTGGGCGTAGCAGTGACTGATCTGAGCTTCTGGTTTTGTGCACTCAGAACTGCACAGGAAGACAAATAATTATCGAAAAATTGGCTCCCGATGTCGGATCGAGGCGCCGCTTGTGGGAGCTCATCGGCGACGTCTAGAGGAAGATGCAGACTACAGCGCTTGCACAGATCTGTAAGGCATGAGGCGGGGCAGACTCAGGAAGTCGGCTCTGGTTCTGAGTCGGGTCTGCACAGATCAGATTGCGCGATCCCACGAGAATTATCACCACGATCAGCACAGATCTTGGATCGAGACGAGATTGGTGGCAGCGCGAAGAGGACTCAAAATCCTACGATCACTCCTAAAGGCAGCTCCTGATGGCTTGAGAGAAGAACTGGATAAATTCAGAATCAGTAAACTCCATATCTGGACAGCAGGCTCGGGCAGATCTGCACGCCGTCACAAAAAGAATTGTTGCCGGTAATCCAGAACTCCGATCGACGCAAAACCACCTCTGAAATGTTTCTGACTCGATGAAATATCAAGGATAATTTTAATGGAACCAGATGAGAAGTGGATGGGGAGGATATAGGGGCGATTCACTCGCCCAAATTCAATCCCGTCACAGGATTGGGCAGGGCATCACACCCATGGGGGGGAAAAGAGAATCACTCTCTTAACTCAAAATTCTTTCACCAAAAACTTCATTAACTTCTTCCCTTACACTATACACATGTTTATATAGGAATTGGCTAGGGGTAGGGAGGATGGGAGCTTCGATGGAACAAGGGGAGGGGGAGGGGCTGTGCCCCTTTGACAATGAGAGGGAGAGAGGGGGGACAAGGAGACATAGACTCACCTTCTTTCACCTACCTTTGAAATTCAAAGGGGAGGGGGGGTAGGTGGCAGCCATTCTTTTGGACCAGCAGCCTTCTCCATATTCCCTTGTGGTAAATGAGGGAGGGAATAAAAGAAAACAAAAAAAACTAGCCTAATACATCCAAAGAAGGGGGCGCCCCCTTCATGGGCCAAGCTTGGGCCAAGTTTGGTCCAAGGCCACCCTTAAGCCCATTCACCCATGCATGGCTTATGGCCCTTCCAACGTAGGTGGCTTATGATAGAAGGAAGCCCAATTGGGCCTTAAGTGGCTTATGGATCCATCATGAAGCCTAATGGCCACTCCCCCTTAATGGACTCTAAAGGGCTTAAACCAAATGGCTTATTAAGAGCCTTACAATCAGCCCGAAATGAAAACCCAAGTAACAATACATATTACAAGCCCAAATTTAATGCAAACAAAAGCTAAAAGTACCCAAACTTAAGCCAAACAATCTCCATTTCAAAGGGAAGCCGATGTAGCCCGATTGGTGCTCCGCGTATGGTACCGTCAGCTCGCCGGTTCGTGCTACTCGCTCGCTCTGGTGTCCACACCACCCAGTTTCTTTATTTCAATTTTCATTTTCGGATCAGCCTGGTGCGCCTCGACTGACCTGGCATGGACTTCTTACATTACCTGCCCGGCTTCCCCTGGGGATAAGCAGTGAAGTAGGATCTTCTTTTGGGCATCCGCCATTATTCGGAACAACGTTCCATTCCTCATCTCATAAGAATCCTTGACTCTCAGGAGTTTCCTTCTTTGTTCTTTCTCTCTCGAGAGTTGCTGGTGTTGAAACCAATGCAGGAGGTGCTCCTGCCAATCGGACTGCTGGATTCCTCCTATAGCCGGCACTTCATTTGCTTGTTCACCGGCTAGAGCTTCTGTCACACTGGGGACCTGCCGCCGGTTGATCACCATTATATTCAGGCTTGTATCAAGCGGGACTGCCAAAGAACTGGCCAGCTTTGCGAAGGTATCAACTTGAGCATTCTGTCCTCGGTTGATGTGCTTGATGCTGATGAAGTAGAATCTTGTCATTAGGCGGAGAGCCAGATGGTAATAAGGAATGAGTTCTTGCTTCCGTACATCGAACTCCCCTTCGAACTATTTTATAACCAGCATGGAGTCCCCGAATGCTTCTAGCATTTGAATCCCCATGGACAGAGCAATCTGTAACCCGATTATGAGGGTTTCATATTTTGCTTCATTATTTGTGCAGGGCTTATTTATTGAACAGGATGTATGTATGACTTCTCCATCTGGAGATCTCAGGACTATGCCTGCCCCCGCCCGGACTTTGGCTGATCCAGTTGCTGAGGTGTCAATTCTGGATGCGCCGTCAAAATACAGCTGCCATAGAGAGGGCTGCACCTGGCCGACCTCTAGGGTTTCATCTTCAGGAAGCTCTGGTTCCAAGGGGCAGCCTGATGGGGACATCACCTCCCGTGCCCACATTCACGGCTCGTCTACTCGCCCCGGTTGCATCCGGCATGGTCTAGTTATTTATTTTGAGTCATATGTAATTTTTATTTGAGTCATATCATTGTATTTTCCCTATTATTTGAGTCATGTCCCTAGGTCTTTATTTATTTTCCTAAGTTTGAGTGTCATTAGGATTGATTAGATTGTTATTGGGCCCAATTCATTGGGCTAGGCCCAAGGGCGCCCCCTACCCCTTGGTTATCTGTCATTGTTGCATGAGTCAGGGACTTTTTATAAAATGTGGGTTGCCTATATATAGGACCCCATTTCCCCCATTTCAAGTTAATGAAATTGCCATATATTGAGTTTCAAAATTCAAGTTTCTTGTGGAGAGAATCCATTAGTGGGGTGTGAAGCCCTAGGGTGAGAAGCCCTTCCATTCTCTCTCTCTCTCTCTCTCTCTCTCTCTCTCTCTCTAAGGGGGCCGCCCCCTCTCTCTCTCTTCCCCCTCTCCCCAAATTTTGAATTTCCCCTCTCTCTCCTCTCTCCTCCACGTAGGGTCCACCTCATCCACACACCACTAGCCACCCCAACCACCTCATCACTTCCCTAGGTGCATTCATTACCCCTCCACCAACTCCCGCCAAATCTCCTCCCTCCCTAGGAGAATCCTTGACCCTCCCAATACAATCTCCCTTCCCCCAACACAATCTCATCCCTTCCCCACACAATCTCCCCAGCTCCCAAGGGAAGATTTGAATTATTTTTCCTCCACTCCCTCATCCCCCAAACTTTGGACCACCCCCAAATAGGGAAATCACCATCCCTCTCCCTCTCCCTCTCCCTCTCCCTCCTAGTCCCAAATTCGTAGCTCACTCTCTCACCACCTGCTAGACCACCTTCCTGCCCCCATTCTCCCCCTCCCTCACCTTGGTTTGCCCCCTCCCAGACCCCCTAACAGCCAAGGGTTGCCTCCACACCCATCCACCCTCTTTCCCCTCCCATTTACCTCATATCCCATCTCCCATCTCCAACCTACACTTCTCAGTTCGCAGGCAGCAGAGTACCAACATCTTGCAGATTTGGTGATGACATCATCCTGGCGTTCCTGGAGGCCCAAGTGGTATTGTCGGAAGCGTCTGTCTGTCCTCTTCACAACGGTGGTGATCTCGTCCCGTTCTGAGTTCGTGGCTGCCTGGAGGAGGCAATCTTCCACGACTGTGCAGCTGCTTCCAGACAGTCAACCTGAAGCCAGTTGCCAAGGCTCCCACGGCCAACTTCTTGAATCTATGATGGCGGGCCTTGGCTGGGAGTTTCTACACCGAGTCTACTTCCAGTATCAAGAAGCGGAACCCCATTCGGCATCCGGAGCTGTGTTTTCTCATTTTCCTCCCTCGGGTGCGCAGTTCTGTCCCCTCTGAGACTGAACCGACCCCTGTCCACTGTTCGGGTTCTCCCATCTGCTCTGACATCATCTGGCATTCCCGTGAGTCACGTTTCGAAGAAGACTCGACAATGGTTCCAACGACTCCATCCACACTCGATTCAGAGTTCGGAAACGCTCGTGGTGACCTCTTCTTCCTGCTGCTGAGGTGCTTCTGCCGCCAGAGTCAGAACATAGGGGCCCTTCTTGCAGTCTGACCCTGACCGGCACCGGTGACCAAAGAAATCAAAAAAATTCAGACGTCATCCTGATCCAACTACAACGGTTTTACAACTGGTCTCATCATCGGCAAAATTCAAGAGTGGCTGCATCATCGTCACCTTCTACCGTCTGTTCCCTATTCCTGAGAGCAGGCAGAACCGACGTTGTCCATCCATTCGGCTTCCAATTCTATTTTTCCCCTTTCCGCCTGGCCGGCTTAAAGCCCCTCCCTGTGGGATGTAGTGTTTGAGTGTATGAATGACTCCCCCTCCCCTTGTTCCACCCCCTTGCATGGGGAGTAGTGTTGTTAATTTTTAAAATAGGGTCAAGCTACTCCGGCGCTGCGTGTAGGGAACCACGCTTCCCCGCTCGCCCACGTCTCCGAGCGGGACCGGTTTCTTCAAACCGATCGAGTAAGTGTTCTATCCTTGCTTCCCTTAGTGCTTGTCCTTTCAATATTTACTCTTACCTCCGCTGGCCGTGAGAGTGAGTGCTCTGTCCCTCAAGCTCCGTTGCTTCGAGTGACCACCGTGGGGAAGAGTGTAACCGGTGCCCACGGCACAACTTCGGCTCCATTGAATTGGGCCTCCATACCCTTGGTAACAAACCTTGGCCTTGCTGGACATCTACCAGTAAGGGCCCAACCATCACATCCTCCACTTGGCATCACCAAGTTACCCCGGGTTTGGGTGAGTGTCGGGTGAGTGGCCGCCGATTTCGGTCGGTTACCATTGTGAATTGTGCTTGTTTGTTAGAGTCCAAGGGTGTGTCACATCAATTGGTATCAGAGCAAGTCATTGACTTGTCTCTACAAGTCAAGTCCTAGGGCACGCTTGCATTAGAGTCATCATCGGTCCGACCCTTGCATTGTCCACCCACCATTGTCATCGTTGAGTCTCGGGTCAAATGGCCCCTCTCCCAATCATATCCCATGCATACCTACCTAATGAAGAGCCCACAGAAATTGATTTCCTTGACTTAGAGTCCGATAGTTGGGTATCCCCCGATATCATTGCCTCTCTTTCTAGGACCGGACAAATTATGCACAATGGAGACCAAGTCTTTGTTGAATTCCATAGATGGTTTGGACAGACTAAGTATTTTGATAGGGCTTGGTGTCAAGTAGGAACATTGGTGGGTCCATGCATAATCCTAGGTAAGAAATGGTTAGATGAAAGGAATGCCGACATTGACCCAACACGTCGGACTTGCCTAGTGCATCCGCCATGCCTTTCGGGAATCTTTAAATTCAACAACCTTGTACTCTCCCATCCGCCGGAGTCCCACCCTTGTTCACCACCCCGGGTGCACCACACACCGGATAACATCACCCCACCTTCAAAGAACCTTCCCACCCCATTAGCTTTAGAAGAAGTAGCCCACCCACTTTGCCACATGGAGACAAATGCCCCTCCAGATCCTTTCTCCGCCATGGAGGGCACCCATGTCCAAATTGAAGGGGAAGTCTCGCACAAGGATCTTCACCCTACACCACCCTCTCTAGATAAGGCCGAACTCATCTTAGAAGAACCCCTTGTTAGGTGGCTAAGGGAGAGATCGATTAGAGATATCATGACCCATATCTATCTATCCGTGGAGCAAGACCTCCCTATAGTGCCCATCTTCTCCCATCACACCACCATCCAATCCTCTCACCAAGTAGAGAACCTAGGGGAACTTCTCATGGGCTTAGCTTGGCAAATGGAGTTGACCAGCATGTTGACCACAATGGACAACCAACCAGGGAGCCTTGACCTCCTACACCTATGTGTCAGGTCCATCACCTCGGTATACACCATTGGTTGCTACACTAGTGACCTCCTTCTATTCCTCCCCACACCCGATGAGCCCAACCTTCTCCTCAATTTTGAGCTTCTTATATCGGGTAGAAAGCCAAACCCTCCCCTCATGGCCGACCCACCCACCACGAACTTTGGCCCAATTATTTCATTAGAGGAGGATGGCCCACCACCATTTGAGGATCTTAAGGACATAGGGCCCCTCCCCATTGGTAACCCTTTTCATGATCCCTTTGATCCCTTCCAATGGGAACCATGGAACCCATGTGACCCAACCACCTTACCCACCACCCACCCTTTCCTACCCTCACCCACCATATTGAGCCAAGCCCACCTCATCCATGACCCGGGTTACACCAAAGGAGCCATGACCTTAGGCAACACCCACCTAGAGATCGAGGAAATGCCCCACCCCATATCCACCTTCCTAGATCCCTTCGACCCTTTCACATAGAAGTTCAAAGGTCATCCCACATCTATGCACATGGAAGTCACCTTTGGGATAAGCATGCATGTGTCTAGGCTTACCACACCACTTGGCATGAACACTATGTTGGATCCATTCATTCACATCACCCACATGTCAAGTAGGAAATAAGAGTGGTCTATATTCGGGTGTAATGGTCCTCCTTCATTCATCATGGGTCGTAGGCATGATAGGAGTATTCATGGATGTCCGGATCCCCCGGCATTTGTCACCCCCATGCATGATCGGATCACCTATGGATGCCCCGGTCCTCCCCATTCCATCAAAGTCTTCTTGGCGTCAAAGCATGATTGGTCTACTTTTCGTTGCCCAGGTCCACCCATCATCCCTAGAATGTCAGCATTCAAAAAATTACATGAAAATCTTCGCAAGCACATCAGTAAGGAAAATGAGACTTATAAAAGGTAGGCTGACTCCCATAGGCATCACCAAGAATTTCATATGGGTGACTTTGTGATGGTGAGGACGGAGAGGCTCTCTCCGGGAGCCATCTCCAAATTGAGGCCTCGTCGGGCTGGTCCCTTCCAAGTTCTGAGGTGCATTGGCACTAATGCCTATGAGTTAGATCTTCCCGAAGAGTATAGAGTGAGCCCCACATTCAATGTGGCCGACCTAGTGCCATATAAGGGTCCCGCGGTGGTACCTAGTGAGGATATTGAGCCCATTTCCCCATTGAGAGAGCACCCACCCGTGAGAAGAGTCCACTAGCCAAGAGAGCCCAGCGTGAGCGAATTGAGCGAATATTGGATGAACAGGTCACTACCACCAGGAGCAAGGTATACGAACACTATCTCATCGGGTGGATGGATCAGTCTCCTTCTGAAAGACTTGTGGGTGGTATCACTTCTACACCCTCCGAGAAAGGAAGGACTCTTACTGGACAGAGTCGAATTCTCCGCACCCCGGGAGTATGATGTGGACATCACCTCCCGTGCCCACATTCACGGCTCGTCTCCTCGCCCCGGTTGCATCCGGCATGGTCTAGTTATTTATTTTGAGTCCTATGTAATTTTTATTTGAGTCATATCATTGTATTTTCCCTTTTATTTGAGTCATGTCCCTAGGTCTTTATTTATTTTCTTAAGTTTGAGTGTCATTAGGATTGATTAAATTGTTATTGGGCCCAATTCATTGGGCTAGGCCCAAGGGTGCTCCCCACCCCTTGGTTATTTGTCATTGTTGCATGAGTCAGGGACTTTTTGTAAAATGTGGGTTGCCTATATATAGGACCCCATTTCCCCTGTTTCAAATTAATGAAATTGCCATATATTGAGTTCCAAAATTCAAGTTTCTTGTGGAGAGAATCCATTAGTGGGGTGTGAAGCCCTAGGGTGAGAAGCCCTTCCATTCCCTCTCTCTCTCTCTCTCTCTCTCTCTAAGGGGGCTGCCCCCCCTCTCTCTCTTCCCCCCTCCCCAAATTTTGAATTTCCCCTCTCTCTCCTCTCTCCTCCACCAGGCTCCACTTCATCCACACACCACTAGCCACCCCAACCACCTCATCACTTCCCTAGGTGCATTCATTACCCCTCCACCAACTCGCACCAAATCTCCTCCCTCTCTAAGAGAATCCTTGACCCTCCCAATACAATCTCCCTTCCCCTAACACAATCTCATCCCTTCCCCACACAATCTCCCCAGCTCCCAAGGGAATATTTGAATTATTTTCCCTCCACTCCCTCATCCCCCAAACTTTGGACCACCCCCAAATAGGGAAATCACCATCCCTCTCTCTCTCCCTCCTAGTCCCAAATTCGTAGCTCACTCTCTCACCACCTGCTCGACCACCATCCTGCCCCCATTCTCCCCCTCGCTCACTTTGGTTTGCCCCCTCTCAGACCCCCTAACAGCCAAGGGTTGCCTCCACACCCATCCACCCTCTTTCTCCTCCCATTTACCTCATCTCCCACCTCCCATCTCTCACCTGCACTTCTCAGTTCACAGGCAGCAGAGTACCAGCATCTTGCAGATTCAGCGAAGACATCATCCCGGCATTCCTGGGGGCCCAAGTGGTACTGTCGGAAGCGTCTCCATGTCCTCTTTGCAACGGTGATGATCTCGTCCCGTTCCGAGTTCGTGGCTGCCCGGGGGAGGCGATCTTCCATGACTGCATAGCTGCTTCCTGACAGTCAACCTGAAGCTAGTTGCTGAGGCTCCCATGGCCAACTTCTTGAAGATCTGAAGGCGGGCCTTGGCTAGGAGTTTCTACACCGAGTCTACTTGAAGTATCAAGAAGCGGAACCTCGTTCGGCATCCGGACCTGTGTTTTCTCATTTTCCTCCCTCGGGTGCGCAGTTCTGTCCCCTCTAGGATTGAACCAACCCCTGTCCACTGTTCGGGTTCTCCCAAGTTGCTCCGACATCATCTGGCATTCTCGTGGGTCACGTTTCGAAGAAGAATCGACAATAGTTCCAACGACTCCATCCACACTCGATTTAGAGTTCGGCAGCATTGGTGGTGACCTCTTCTTCCTACTGTTGAGGTGCTTCTACTGCCAGAGTCAGAACATAGGGGCCATGTTTGCAGTCTGACCCTGACCGGCACCGGCGACCAGAGAAATCAAAAAAATTCAGGCGTCATTCTGATCCAGCTGCGATGATTTTCCAACTGGTCTCATCATCGACAAAATTCAGGAGTGGCCGCAGCATCGTCATATTCTACCGTCTGTTCCCTATTCCAGAGAGCAGGCAGAACCTACGTTGTCCATCCATTCGGCTTCCAATTTAGTTTTTCCCCTCCCTGCCTAGCCGGCTTAAAGCCCCTCCCAGTGGGAGGTAGTGTTTGAGTGTATGAATGACTCCCCCTCCCCTTGTTCCACCCCCTTGCATGGGGAGTAGTGTTGTAAATTTTTAAAACAGGGTCAAGCTACTCCGGCGCAGCGTGTAGGGAACCACGCTTCCCCGCTCTCCCACGTCTCCGAGCGAGACCGCTTTCTTCAAACCGGTTGAGTAAGTGTTCTAACCTTGCTTCCCTTAGTGCTTGTCCTTTCAATATTAACTCTTAGCTCCGCTGGCCGTGAGAGTGAGTGCTCGGTCCCTCAAGCTTCGTTGCTTCGAGTGACCACCGTAGGGAAGAGTGTAACCGGTGTCCTCGACACAACGTCGGCTCCATTGAATTGGGCCTCCATACCCTTGGGAACAAACCTTGGCCTTGCTGGCCCTCTACCAGCAAGGGCTCAGCCCTCACATCCTCCACTTGGCATCGCCAAGTTACGTCGGGTTTGGGTGAGTGTCGGGTGAGCGGCCGCCAATTTCGGTCCGTTACCATTATGAATTGTGCTTATTTGTTAGAGTCCAAGGGTGTGTCACATCACAGTCTTTAGGTACTAGATGCTCAGCAAAGAAGTCTGTGATAGCTTGGCCCTTAACGGCCCTTTGCGGTTTATAGGAGATATCATACTCCATAAGAATTACCGCCCATTTACCTAGGCGGCCTTTAAGTGCCAGTTGAGACATGATGTATTTAAGTGGATCCTCCTTGGAAATCAGCTTAACTTTTGTGTGACAGCATATAGTGTCGGAGCTTTTTGACCGCAAAGACCAATGCTAGGCAGATCTTCTCGACGTAGGTGTATCTCTCCTCAGTTCTGACCATTCTTCGACTGAGGTGATAGAGGGCTTGTTCCTTTCCTTCTCCATTATTCTGGGCCAGCATTGCCCCCAGGGAGTTGCATGTGTCTACTATGTAGAGGATTAGCGGTCGTCCTTTCACCGGCGCACCCAGCACTGGAGGAGTCTTCAGATAATCCTTCAGCTTGTCAAAGGCTGTCTGGCATTCTTCGTCCCAGTAGAAGGGAACATCTTTCATCATTAGCTTATGAAAGGGGTGGCACCGCCCTGACAAGTTGGATATGAACCGCGGATGTATGCCAGGCGGCCTTGAAGAGATCTCAGCTCGAAGAGGTTCCTTGGAGAGGGTAAGTCCTGAATTGCCTTGATCTTTGTCGGGTCTATTTCAATTCCCCGATATCTGACAATGAAACCCAAGAACTTTCCGCTCGATACTCCGAACGCACACTTCATAAGGTTCATCTTCAATCCATACTACCTCAGCTTCTGAAAAATAACTCGGAGGTCTTGCAGATGGTCTTATTTCTTTCTGGTCTTGACTACCAGGTCATCTGTGTAGCACTCGACCTTATGGTAGAGTAGCTCATCGAATATTCTGGTCATTGCATGCTGATAAGTTGCGCCGGCGTTCTTTAATCCGGACGACATTCTCTTGTAATGATAAATGCCTTTGAAAGTTCAGAAGGCAGTGTGGACCCAGTCATGTTCCGTGATCCATATCTGGTTGTAGTCGGATGACCCATCCATGAATGATAGGGCCTCATGACCAGTTGTTGCATCTATCTTGACCTCCGTTATTGGCACCGAAAAGTCATCTTTGGGGCAAGCTTTATTCAGATCTCGGAAGTCAACACATATCCGAATCTGTCCATTCTTCTTCTTCATGGGTACAATATTGGCTAGCCACGTGGTATAATGATTTTCCTCGACGAAACCCACATCAATGAGTTTGTCGACTTCCTTGCATATTTGAGTGATGAGCTCTGGCCTCATGCGCCGCGGCGACTGCTTCACCGGTTCGGCTTCAGGGTTTATGGTTAGCTCATGCTGTGAGACTGCGGGGCTCAATCCTGGCATTTCCTTGTAAGTCCAGGTAAAGCAATCCCGATATTCCTGTAGCAGTTGGATATATAGCCCCTGTTCTTCCGCAGATAACTGGGCACTGAGGAAGGTTGACATGGGGTCGTCCTCATCTCCCAAGTTGACTTTTATCAGTTCATTGACTGTTGCTTGGCCTCCGTCTTCTATTTTAGGGGGTGCAGGCTGGAGATCGACAAAGTCTGGTATATCATCTTTGAGGTCAAGGACCTCGATCTCTTCATTTTGTCTTATCTGAGGTTCGTCTGGAATCTCTGGTTTGGCTGGTGGTGACTGCATGCATTGCTCTGCCAACAAATCTACCTCGATAGCAGTTCTGGGGGGGGGAGTTGATTGCCTCGTCCCTTACTGAGGGGGTTGTAGTCGCTACGGACTGGTGATTGTTTGTTATTGAGTTAGAGTAGCACTGCAGCTCCATGGTACAGGGTGAGAAGGTCTCACTCCCTTGGATCGCCATATCTTTAGTGGAGGTAGCTTTTTCTTTTCTAGCAACATCTATCTCTTGATCAGGCCTGGGAGACGCTTCCTTGACTGGTCCAAGAAGTGCTGACATCATCAACAGAGGAGGGCTGTTGGAAGGAGGCAGCCCTGTTTCTTCAACATCTTCAGCTTCACTACTGCTAGCTGTGTCAAATTTGGCTTGAAGAGCTGCTTCCTCAGGGTAGACCTGTTCCCAGCACCGGCAGGGGAATATGGCCCCTGACTCCAGACTTCTTGATTGAGCTGGCTCAGTGTATTCAGCTTCTACTGGGTGTTTATCAAAAGTTGCCCCTAGTGAGTTATTCTCAGTTGGGTAGAAAGCGGAAATGGTATCCACTTCATAGCCTCCGCTGTAATAGTATTCCTCGAGGGTGAAGCCCAACCCTGGGTGTTGAGAGACACATCTCATTTCTTTATCCAGGCTCTGGGGATACCATAGCTTCTGGAATGCTTCTTTCTTCTTGCGAGGCTGGCCAGAGGGGATGTGCTACTTTTGGAACATCTTGGCCATTCGACTCGTTATAAATGTCAACCCATGTATGGGTATTGATGAGTTTTCTATATCTTCAGGTAAATGACAATCAATGTCATCCTGTGTAAGGTGCTCTTCAGCTGTGTAGAATAGGCTGCTGAGGCCATCGATTTGCGCCACCTCCCAAGCTTTGAAAGGCTCGACAGTGGCATTATCGAGACTGAGAATTGGCTTGGTAAGGCCCTCCCGGATCCCGATGTGGTCGTGCTGCTGGTCGACCCTGACTTCATTAGCTTCGGGGTAGACGGCGGGAGGTGCTACCCGGCCCACATTCCTGGTGACAGTAATGTGTGAGACCGTCTTGGGATTAACATATCCACGCGGCTACGGAGGGAACCATTCGGCTCTGGAGGTGCTTTTTGTTGTGTTGGAAGAGGTCTTGGCTTTAGGGGCCTTCTGTGACCGCTCTGCATATAGAGGGGCATCCGCCAAGTGGCACTCGAACACTTCGAACGGGTGGAGATCAGCAAATACCCTCTCCTCCTTTCCTTCCATGTTATATTTGATGCACTAGTAGAGCGTGGAAGGTACCACCATGTTCTCGTGTAGCCAAGGACGGCCGAGCTGCGCCTTGTATGAGGTGCAAGAATCGATGACATGAAATTGCACCTTCGTGACAAAGTCCGCTAAAGTGAGTGTCAACTCTGCTACTCCTAGCGACACTTCACACTTTTGGTTGAAGCCGAAAATACGCATATCCCTGACCTTTTGGAGACGCAAGTTGAAGTAGTGCCTTTCATATATCCTGTAGGGCAGGATGTTGACAGCCGCCCTGGCATCTACCAGGATTATGTTCAACTCCCGGCCATTTAGATGCCCCCTCGTATACAGAGGTGTGTTGTGGCTGGTAGTGGGGAGCAACATGTCCTCCTGAGTGAAGGTCATGCTGGCCTCCGGTAGTGGCTCAGCTAGGCAGGCTTCATATTGAGCAGGCGTCTGCAAAGCAATAATAATCGCATGTCGGGTCTCTTCACTCAGAGAGAGGATTTCCCAGACAATGAATCTTTCCAGGAGCTTTTTCAACAGCTTGACCACCCGGCTTCCTGCTCAGACATTGGATAGCTTCATTTCTTCTACCCACCTGGGTTTGGAAGAGTCTTGGAATGTGGCCCCGGATGGGCCTGCTTCATCGGACTCGGAGGCCGCACCCTTCTGCTTGGGGTCGTCTCCCTGGTGTCCCTCACTGGCCGCTGCCGGGCCGGCTTCTTCTTCATCCAGCAATTCGGAAGACTACTGGAGTTGTGGGTGAATGCCCCCTATTGCTGGTTCATCCTCCCAGCATAGCTACTTCCCCTTTGATATTTTCACAAATTCTAGGAAGGAAGGAGCGGCAGTGCTGCCCCCACTCTAGTTGTATAAGCCTGACGGAGGAGGGATTTGGACTCCCCGAACCTCCGGAGGGGGTATTTTATAGGGTTTCTCCCCCCTGAAGATAATGTTGTGGTTGGCGGGTGGTTGACGCCCCCATCTTCGGCCTGACCGGGTTGCATGTGAGTTGCGGCTTCGGCCTGACTTTCCTTGGCGGCGGGTGTGAAGCATATCTCTTCTTCATCCTCCTCACCAGGCAAATTGAACAGAGCAGAGAGGGTGTTGCAGGCAAGGATTATACCCTTTGTAGCCTTGCTGGCCCTTCTCTTCTTTCTTCATCTTATTTTCTTTTCTTCGGCGGGCGCTTGCCCCCAGAACAGGCTGCCATCCTTGTCTGATGCTTTGTCAGCTTCCTCTTCCTGCTTTAGTGAAAGCTGTTCTAGCTCCTGCCACGGGACATGGTCCCGTACTAGTAAAGGTTCTAGCTCAGGCTGTACATATTCATCTAGCCTATTTATGTAGTCCTGTAGCTACCGGGCTTCTGGACTAATTTCCTTGACTGCCGACAACGGAGTCTGCCTCCACCGATTGTGGGTAGGTATTCTAATGATTACAGGTGGGTTGGTCCACATAGATGTTGCCACTGGAAAAGGGGGTCATGGTGTGATGCCACGAATATGTGCCCCCACTGTTGGGCGAGATGTGCCCTTCATCTTGGTTCTTGCATCGACTTGCTACCATCCCTCTTGTTCTTTCATTGGGGCCAGAAAGCAGGCTTCATAGGTGTGCTGAGTACTGGCTTCTGCGGTCTCCTCATGCAGTGCTTGATATAGAGAGACCATGTTAACGGCGGCTCTTCTTAGAGGTGCCTCATGTGGTTGTGGAGGGTCAACCTTGCACTCCCCGAGCTCTATATCTTCTTTCTTTATCATGCCTTCGATAATATCCTTGAAAACATAACAGTCTTCAATCGGATGCCCCAGCATCTGGTGGTAGGGAAAAATCTTGGGCTGTCTCTTCTCTTCAGGTCCTCCGACCTCTTTGGCTCAGGCAAGGTGATCTTATCATATTGGGTAACCCAGTCAAACAAGATCCTGGTCTTCTCCTTCGGGAAATAATAGGCCTTCTTCATCTTGTCCCGGAGTGATGGGCCTTCTTTTCCATCTTCGGTCTTAGCAGGCTGAGGAGCAGTTGTCTTATTGCCTTTGTCCTTTTGTTGTTCAAACGCCTTGATATCAAGGGTGTTCGCTTCTTTAGGTGCCTGGCCCCGCTCTGCTGCCTTGCCCTTTTGTGCAGTGGCAATATTTGATGTCGGGGCAGGTTTCGCCAGGAAGGCTTCTACCTCGGCCACAACAATTTTTAGGCGGTCGAACGACCGAATTTGCATGCCAATCATCTTTTCTAGTATCTCTCTCCTGAGGTTCTGCTTACAGATTTGTACAGTGTCCTCCTAGTGCGGGGGTCGCTTGCATCTCATTCTGAGGTTCTTCTACCTCTTGATGTAGTCAAGGGCCGTCTCATCTGCCTTCTGTCTTGTTGAATAGAGTTCAGCCATTGTGACCTCCCTCTCTGTGACATGAAATCTTTCTCTGAACTTCCACTGCATGTCCGACCAGTCGCTGATCGACCCGGCCGGGAGGCTGAAGTACCATTCAAATGCGAGCCCCGTGAGTGCGGACCCAAAATTTTTTAGCAAATATGACTCGTCGGTGGCCAGGTCACCCATGACGGTCATGTAGTAGGCGACATGTTCTTTTGGGGATCCCTTCCCGTTGAACTTGTCAAATTTTGGCGGCTTGCTAATCCCAGGAGGGAGCCGCTTGGTAGCATGATGTAGCGGGTATGGAACCCTGTATGCATCGAATGCGACGTAGTCGCCTTCACTTCTTTCAGCGAGCTTCTGCTTGAACATTCTTTCCACCATCATCTTGCTCATGACGGTCGGACCAACTGGTTCTGGGTAGAAATGTGCCGGTTGCAAGTAGGGGGTGACCAAGGTGGTCGCTTACGGAGGAGGACGCAAAAATGTAGGCGTCTGGTGCACCTGCGGCAGTACCAGTGGCATCAGTGGTTATGGTGGGCGTTGCTGAGCTGTCGCCAAGCTTGGATTTGGCGGCTGAGGCGGGGTATAGAGTGGTGGGAAGTCATTTTGGTTGACGGCTCCCCGTGATGATTCGGCCAGCATATCAGGCCGCTTGGATGCCGAAGACTGCTCTGTCTTCTCATTCAATTGCTTCTTCAGCTACTCTATCTCTTGGCGGTACCTCTAGAGTATCATCAGTACGGCCGGATCCATAGATGTAGTGCTGGGGATGGTCTCTGTCGTCTCACCAGGTGCACCCTCAGGTAGGATGTCGAGCAAGACATCTTCTTCTTCTTCTTCTGCCGTCACCACATTTGCGGTGAGAATAATGGCCTTGTCATGTTGTTGGAGGTGGACCAGGGTTTGCTTTCCCTTGGTTGCCGCCATCTTTTCTTTTGCGGCTTCCGCCCTTCGAGTACTCTGCCCCGGCCTTCCGGCCAACCGGGCGAGCTCCTGAGGCTCCTCAGGCAATCTTCCATAGTGGGCAGACACCCCAGCCATGTTGCATGTGAAAATCTGCATCCTTCTTCTCTGTCTACAAACCCTCCTTCTTGCATTCTTTGAGAAGGTGAGCCTTTCAAACACAGAGACTCTTCTCCTTTCCCCCTGATGGGGAGTAGCTTCATCGGCTGGAATATCCAAGCCGTCTTCATACCCATTGTCATCGACCGATGACGTCATTCTTCTGTCTTCTTCTTATTCCCTTGCCATTGATGAGTAGTAGTCTTCTTCAGCCATGGCTGCTTGTAAAGCCGTTGTTGGCCCAAGGAGGGGTTGCCTAATCCCCTAAAATCGCTTCTAATCAGATTGGTCATCTCTTCTTGCCCTCGGCCCGGATGCACGGTCGGGGATAGTTGTCGACCTCCCATCGGATGGATGTAAGTGAGCCGAGCTCTTTCAGCAGTTTGATGAAATCTTCCTCCCGCGGCGGGGATGTTGGCCTGTCGGGCGCAGGCCCTAAAGCTTTCACGGTGTGGAGGGTCCACGATCGTCTCTTCCTTTCTCGGGGCGAGGCCCCTCTGGTTGTTTTCATCTACTCCGGTAAATCTGGAGCGGTGTTCGACTGGTGCATCTTTGTAGGCAGGCTGGACCTTCTTGGGGACCCAAACCTGCTTAAATCTTCTTGGCTTGGGAGCCAACTTTCTCTATCCATGGCGGCCGGCTTCTTCCTCCTCGACTCTCCTTCCGGAAAGAGCCTGATAGGAATTGTAGACTGGCACTGTGGGGATCACCCGATCCGGGCTCACTCGAGCTGGGCATCCATCCAGAAAGACGCGGACCCCCCCGACCAGCATGGACTTGCCAGACATGGAGAGACGTCCGATCACAGCAGCGGTAACCTTCCTTTGGGGGTTCCGGTGTCGGCGCCTCCCGAAATTCTAGGCAGGGACGGGGCGGGCCCCGTGAGCAATATGATGCACCATGCAATTGGCGACTTGAATTGGGCTCATGGGCGAGCCAGCACAACGTCGAGCCTCCGCGGCCTCGACTTTCTCCGCAATCTTCTCCTCTGTAGGCTTTGAGGGTTCCGTCTGCAGCATGTCAGCAAAGGCCAACCCTAAGAAGTTGGGAAAGCCTACAGCTGGTGTGAAGGAGCCAAAAGCCATGGGTACCGCCAGGTACCCGTGTTCAGCGTGGCCGACGACGATCACGGGGCCGAAGTCAAGACCGGTGAGTCCTGATGATGTCATCATTCACCTGAGATAAGTAGACAAACAGTCAGTATTTTTGGGGGACGCCCCCGAAGGCATCCTCTCTTGGCAAAGAGATGAAGGGAGACTCAAGTCCCACCGAGCGTGCCAGACTTGTGGAACGATCTTTTGCTCTTGGCAAAGAGATGAAGGGAGACTCAAGTTGCCTTGTTACATGATTATTTTTCATGAACTTTGACTCCCAAGTCATATTCCTATGACTTCTAATCTTAAACTTACTTGGAATTTCACTTGATCTTAGAGATAAGTTACATAAAACATAGCCTTGGAATTCTTGGCCGATTCCAATGAATATCTTGGGATCTTAGATCCACTAATCAATGTCAATGCATCATAAACATCCTGGTCTGGTCCTGGGAGGAGCGCCCGAAAGCACTTGTGCCCCGGAGAGTTTGTAAGGACAAGGTGTGGCATTGCACCGAGTACTTGCTAGCGTGTGTCTACGACATTCATCTCCACATAAATTTTATGATCTCACATGACTTGCTATACTTGCGTGCTTGTTCGACCAATTCATGAGATTATGCTATGGTTGTGTCCATTCTAGTCCTTGCATTTTTCTTGCCGTTTAATTGACTATCATTTCGCTACTATCCTTATTTATTTCTATCAGCTTGTTGTTTTCTCGATAAGATGACTAAATTGGTCAATCACTTATACATTGCCTGTTAGACCTACTGAGCGTTCGCTCACCCAGTTGTTTCCCCCTTTTTTAGGTAGCTCTGGCGAGCATACGCAAACCGATGGGGATGGGCAAGAGTGAAGACCCAGGAGCGATCCAATTAGAAGTCTTGCCTGGTGGCAGCCCTAGCATAGATTGTGTCAAAATGTGTCGTTATGTTTAGTTGCAAGAGTGTAATGGGTCGAGTTGACTTGTTCTTTTAATTTGAGTCGCATGTAATAGGTCGTTTCAACCTGGAAGGATTTGATAAATAAAGTTGGCAGTTATTTGAGTACATTATTCTCATTGCAAATTCTATGTCTATTTAATTGCGTTACTGCTCTAATTGTCGCGAGTGATTACAACTGTTGCATTCCAGGTTCCGCATCGGGTTGTGACAGTTTTGTGGTATCAGAGCCTAGGTTCATAAAGTCCCTAGGTTTATAGAGTGTCGTTAGAACCTGTGACCTTAGCAAAAGTCTGAGGATCCAACCCAGCGAGATGGGGTAGAGACTCGGGTTAAGTTAACTAACAAATTCTAAAAGGCAGTTTCGCTAGGTCATTCCTAATTAATTTCCCTACATGTAGGAATCTGTTGCGATGGCAGCGGAGCGCGCATAGTGGAGAGATATGCAATGCACGGTGCAGGGCTTGACCCAGGCCTTATAGCAAGTAGCACAAGGTAACGCGCATCACGGAGCCAGTGATCTCCACCGAAACTTTCAAGGCTTGAATCCCCCGCGTTTTGGTGGTTCTGCAGATCCCGATGAAGCAGAGCATTGGCTGAAGGAAATGGAGTGAATCTTTAGAGTAATGCAATGTGGTGACCAGGATCGAGTCTTATTGGCAACATTCCAGCTGGAACGCGATGCACGTGCTTGGTGGGAAGCCATGGAAGCTACACTCAATAATAGGTGTACGACATGGGATGAGTTTAAGGAGCATTTTAACAGCAAGTATTTCTTAGATCGTGTGTAGGAGAAGAAAGTGGTAGAGTTTGCTGCTCTGAAATAGACGATTTATCAGTTGCCGAGTACTAGGCGCAGTTCGCCAGATTATCCCGATATGCGCCACATTTGGTATCTACCGAGTAGATGAAGGCCATGCGATTTTTTAATATGTTGAAGCTTAAGTATATTAACCAATTGGCACCTTTGGAGATCCACACGTATGCCAAGATTGTGAGGAAGGCCCAAGTTCTCGAAGACACTATGGAGATGATGGAGCGAATCCAAGGGAGGAACAAGAAGGGAGAGCAAACAACAAGTTTTGGGACCTTCAAACCCACTAATGGCAAGAAGAGACCCAATGGCGGGTTGAGCTTTTCAAAAGACAAGAAGCTGAAGGAAAAGGATAATAGGGCAAGATCGACTGCTCCATCCAAAGCAGTCTGCAAGTACTGTGACCACCCGGGTCACAAGATGGAAGAGTGTTGGCGCAAGCTGGGCGCTTGATTGAGATGTGGTAGTAGGGATCATCGAATCCCTGATTGTCCCCTTATTAATGATCAGGCAACATCTGACAAGCCGCAAGGGAGCCAAAAGCGGCAGGGAAGGCTCCAAGCCCTCCAAGATACAGAGAACGAAAATGAGACTACCGAGGAAGGAGGTATTTTCGAAGGTACCCTTACTATTCTTTCTAAGTCAGCATTTGTGCTTTTCGACACAGGAGCTACTCATTCATTTATATCTCATAAATTTTGCTAAGACTGTACCTGTGAAACCTGTATTATTGGATTCTCACCTTGTGATATCAACCCCTATTGGTTCAGTGTCAGAGATTAAATATTATTACCCTCCTTAGCGAAGTTTTGATAAATTATTATAATTTATATGCTGATTTGGTATGCATGAAGATGAAAGGTTATGATGTGATTTTAGGAGCAGATTGGTTAGCTAGACATGGAGCTAGTGTTCATTGTAAAACTGGAGTAGTATCTTTCCCTGGGTGCCCTGAGCTTTTCTTTTCTGGCTCAAGGCGATTTAGGTCCGTGCCACTAATTTTGACACTTCGAGTAGGTAAGTTGTTAAGGAAAGGGTGTCAAGCGTTCTTGGCCTTGGTCTCTTTGACCGATAAGAAGGAAGTGGAATTGAAGAACATCCCGATAGTCTAAAACTTTCCTGATGTATTTCCTACAGACTTGCCAAGACTTCCCCCTGAGAGGGAGGTAAATTTCTCTATTGATTTAGTTCCTGGCGCATCACCAGTCTTGAAAGCTTCGTACCGTATGTCCCTCATGGAGTTAAAGGAATTGAAGAGGTAGTTGTTGGAATTGTTAAAGAAATGGTTCATTCGCCCAAGTACATCCCCGTGGGGAGCCCCTGTACCTTTTGTAAGAAAGAAGGATGGCTCATTGAGGCTGTGTATTGATTATCGCTAATTGAACCAGCTTACCATCAAGAACAGGTACCCATTGCCAAGAATAGATAAGCTGTTTGATCAAATATCAGGAGCACAATATTTTTCCAAGATTGATCTCAGATTGGGATATCATCAATTATAGATCAAGGGCGAGGACATAATTAAAATAGCATTTCGGAGCAGGTATGCGCATTTCGAATTTGTAGTAATGCCTTTCGAACTAACAAATGTTGTACCCCTATGGTTTTGATGATGTCAAACACTATGACTCATCTGTGCATGATGCATGATGTCATATGTGTTGATGTTCCATTAATATGAATTGATGATGCCATGATGCCAAAACATTGTTCATTATGGTTTGATGATGCTTAGTGTTAGCATTAATGCATTACTGCTGATGTTGCTTTGATTGTGATACATTTGAGTATGATGATTTCACTATCTATAAACCTGCAAGAACAAAGCTTTGAGGAAAGGTCAAAAACAAGGTCGATGCAGCCAAGCCATGCCTCGATGCAGCGCTCGCCAAGGACTCCAGCCAAAGAGAGTGCCTCGATGCAATGAAGCACTGTCTTGACGCAGTTGGATTGAAAGTCGTAAATTCTAGCACATTGGACCGATGCAACACAGAGGTGCATCGATGCAGCAAGGCCAACAGTCCGCTTGCGTAGAGCGATAGGTCGATGCAGCAAGGCCAACATCGACCATGCCCAAAGCGACATGTCAGAGCAGTCAACCACTGCACTGACGCATACAGGCCACATCTCGATGCAGCAGAACTCGCGGAATGGGATTCCAAGCTACTGCCTCAATGCAATGAAACCATGCCTTGAAATAGTGAAGCCTTCAAAGGAAGAATTCTACCTCGACACATCTACATCACATGCCTCAATACATCTGTTCAGAATCTCAATCTGGAAGTTTGCAGAGTGGAAGCACCAAGAGCTGCACTGACGCAACAAGTCCATCATGAAGAGAAAGGTCTGAGCACCTATTGGACAGGAAGACTTAGTGAACAAAAGGAAATACAGAAAGGTCTGAACATCCAAGTGACAGGTTGAAGCATCAAGCCATTGTCTCAATGCACTAACAGAGACAGGTCAATGCACAGGTTGTTAGCAAATCTCAAGTTGATGCATCTTGAATTTTCTCCTCGATCTGGTTGGTGCATCTGAGTACTGCCTCGACGCAGTAATGGTCAAAGAAGCTAAGTCCAAGACTACCTCGATGCAACAGTATCAGCTAACAACACTCATGTCGATGCATAAATACAAGCCTAAGTAATCAGGTCGATGCAAATATTCATACACTAACAAGTCTGAAGAAACTGAACTCCAAGTTATTAACTTAAAACCGGACCCGATTGGGTAGCTTGCTCCAACGATAATGTGACACATGATCCGAGAAGATATGACATGCTTTTTCAGATGTTTTCAGAGGAAGAATATGAGATTGCCAGATGGACTAATAAGATTTTACTAAGTATTTATCTCATCCATTTTTGGAGGCTCTATTCTAAAAAAGCCGCCCCATCCTCTAAAGAGGGTGCGGCTGGAGCCGCAAGAGAGGGGCCGCAAAGAAGAAAAAGAGAGAGGGCTTTCAGAATAGAAGGGCAGAGAATGAGAGCTAAGAAGTGAAGAGAGAAGAGAGAAGTAGAGAGCCAGCATCTAAGCAGAAGAAAAGTGAAGAAAGGATCGAGAGAAAAGAAAGAAAAACAGAGTGATCGAGATTGATGCAGCTGGTTCCAAATTGAAGATCTGTGTTCGTCTATTCTAGGATCAAATCCTGAACAGTTTATTGCTCCGGCGAGAGCTATAGTTTTCATTTCGTCAGTTGTGATTTTCTTTGTTGCTTTTGTTTTCTATTTTACTTTTCCGAGTCCCTGTTCTCGAATCGGGGTTCCTCCTGAGGATTCAGGAGAAGGGAGATTTATCTCCAGTTGCCCTCTGTGGATTCAGGGGAAGGGAGACTGGTGTCTCCGGTTGTGAGTGACAGGGTGTCACTCACGGTGTTCCCTCTGTGGCCTCAGAGGAAGGGGGGTTGTCTCTGGTTCTAGTTCTGCGGGTGGCAGAGCGAGGGGACTGATTCTATGAGTTGCAGAATCTGATTGAGGGATTTGTCTCCCTCGAATTTCAAGCTGTGTGGCAGCACTTTGTCGCAGACTGAGTCTGCTTGGTTTCTTGCATGTGCAAGTGGAATCCTCGCTCGGTGTGAGCGATGGGTGGACGTAGGTTGACTCTGAGTCGAGCCAAACCACCTAAAAATTTGGGTGTTTGTCTGTGTGATTGTGCTTGTGATTACCTATGTTTTACTGCTATATCCTTTGAACAGTTGTGTGCACACTGTGAGCCAATCCATTTTGCTAACCCTACGCATTAAGCGCTTGATGATATTAGTGTATCATCGTCTCATCTCTGCATAGATCGCTTCTATGTGATTGAGTGTCTGCTATCGTTTTGGCTTCATCTGTGGAGGGTCTTAACAGCTCCTGGTACTGAGAGTGTGTTTCGACACTTCCATTTCATATTTGATATCAAGTGTTCTTTTGAGTCAAAAGTATTTTTGAGTGTGTGATTTTAATTTACCATTGACATAATCTATTCATCCCCCCTTCAAGATCCTATCAGTATCTATGCTATCTAGCAGTCTCAGGGTGTCCAACAAGTGGTATCAGAGCAGGCTTCTAATTCTTGCAGATTCAATCATCTGCAGAAAAAGGATCCTAGTGCCCTGTGACTGCTCGATCTTATTTCGCTAAGCATTTTTCTCATGGATTCTGCACTAGTGTTTGACGGCACTAGCTTTTATACCTGGATTACTGAAATGGGCCACATCTCAAATTCTATTGATCCAAACCTTTGGACGATTATTACTGAAGGGCCACACAAATTGCGCACGAGTAAGTTCAATTAGACTGAGGATGATAAAGCAAAACATCTTGAGAACATTAAAGCTTTGAAGATGATGAAGAGTGTAGTCGACACTAACAAGTTTCCTTTTGTTTCTTCCTGTAGGACTACTAAAGAAAATTGGGATCACTTGAACGATATTCATCAAATGGAGAACTCAAAGTGTATGATGGCTGATGAAAGTAATGAAAGCGAGGATGCTGAAGAGGTAAACAATCCTTTCCCTAGCTTTTCTCTAGAAGACTGGGAAGATGCATATGCTAATTTGCTAGAGTCCTATGAAAAATTCAGAAAACAGACTAAATCCTTGAAAAAGAAGTTAAACGATCTTGAGGATGCTAATTCTAGAGGTGAGGACATTGAAATCCTGAAAATAGAAAATGACATATTCAGAAGAGAAATGAAAAATCTTGATGCCAGTAGTTCAGAACTTGATTATGTGACATCTGAAAATGAAAAACTCAAAAACCAATTTCAAGAATCTGAATGTAGATCAATGAATCTTGAAAGTGAAAATAGATTGATCTCTGAAAAATTGGAGGCTGTTAGAGTAATAAATTTAGAGCTTCAGAAAATTTTTGACAAACCTCAATCAGAAAATCAATAAGAAGTGTTTAAGGAGTGTCAGACTTCCTTAAGTGATTTGGTGTTTGATGATGAACTCCAGGAGCAAAATAGTAAACTCAAAGAGGAAATTAACAAGCTGAAACATCTAAACACAGCTCTATCTGAGAGACTAATCACATTTGAAAAAGGTAAGTGCGTGAGCATGGATAGTTCTGATAAGTTGGTGAATGCAGAATAAGAAATTGAGAGTATAAAAATCATTAATCAAATGTTGAATGAAAAGGCAACTTGCTTTGAATAGAAGATAGCTGGATATGAGCTCCATGTCTCAAAACTTGAATCTAAAATTTCTGACCTGAACGAATCTCTTGAAAAATTTGTGACTAAAAAAGATAATTTAGACAAACTCCTTGGTTGTAAAGTGAATTTACAACGTGAGGGTCTGGGTTTAAACCCAGCTAATAAAAAGGGGTTTGACAGTAAGCTTCACACATCGTTTGTGTGTAGTTCTGGGCCGACCAGCACATCCAGTGCACCTATCTTTCAATTTGGTGCCCAGAGGAACCAAAAATCCACTGTCAGTCCCAAAACTGTAGAACAAACTCAAAATTTGAAAAAGAAAGAAATTCCACAGAAAAAGTTCAAAAACACTCATGTTGGCACAAAGAATGCTGCATAGAAGTCACATGCACCCTCACACACTCATACAAGAAAGGGCTCATGTCATTATTGTAGAAAATTCGGTCATGTAATGCATAACTATTACATCTTGAAAATTGATGAATTAAATGTTCAAAATAGGATGAAGGAAATGAGAAATTCAGGAAACACATACATGCATCTCACTAAGGGTGCACACAACAATCAAGTTGCCCAGAAAAGGCAACTCAAATGTTTTCACAATGGTCGATTCGGTCATGCAATGCATGACTGTTGGTTTATGAAAAAGAATGAGTATAAGGCTTTTCGAAGGAATCCTGTTCCTAGAATTGTTCTGAGAAGATTTTATTGCAATGCATGTGGTAAGTCCAGCCATACAGTCAAAGACTGTTGGCACTTGAAACGCAATCACAACACTCATGCTAGAAAGAACAAAAATCTTGTTTTCACTCGAACACATGATGAACAATTCTTTAAAAAGAATGATTTCTATGTTCAATGTCATTATTGTGGATTGTTAGGGCATATCATAGATGAATGTCGGCATTTAAAGAATGATGAAGTTATTGCCATGAGGTCAAGGACAACACCTACAAAAGGTGTGGCTAACTTCTTTGGACCCAAGAAATATTGGGTACCAAAATTTACAAAATGAGAATGATGTACAACAATTTTCTTCTTTAATACAAATACATACCATTACTTACCAAAAAAAGAATGTGTCTTGCAAGTGTGCCTTGGGGATGAAGAATAAAAAAAGGGGGGTTGAATAAACCAAGGCACCGGAGTATGGTAAAACCCTAGTTCTGCTTTCTTCAGGTTTGATTATTTGAGCTTTCAATAATTCTTTTTAGATATATGCATATCATGGATGATTTGTTAATTAGAATTTCATGCATACTTATTTATACCCTTGCATTATTGCATGAGTTTGATACTTGCATAAGTCTATTTGCATTTGTCTAAATATCTGTATAAGTCATAATGCACATCTCACAAAAACATTGAATATCTGTTGCATGCAATCATCATCTGCATTCATATGTGCTTAGAATATTGTCATTAAAAAATTGCACTGCACACAGAACTACATATATGACTACACTGAAACTGGCATGCACCTTCATGCATGATCACATGGTATATCAAATGGTATAGTACTAAAGGGTAGACGAGGTCTGTCTGGAAGTTCTAGCCATGTGTGAGGTGGTCTTTAGACCAAGTCCTCCGCCTGGTACCTTGGGTCAAGTGTGTGTCTTGAGCCTTGAATATCTTTTTGCGATCAACTTGTTCAAGGGCACAACTCATGAAACCCCCTGCATAGCCCTCAAGTCACATTAGATGTTTCAGTGCACCTGGAGAGGGGGAGTCCCTACATTTCACCATTTAGTAATGTGCCTTTGTCTATTCTTATGCATACACTGATTTTCAAAATAGATTGCATACCATTCATACTGAAAATTCAAAAAGAGTGCTTGACATGCATGCACATACATAGATGGAGTTCATGCATTCTAGAGTTAGTTTTGGTGCATTAGGTTGCTCATATGCATAATAATACCTGAAAATTGTTTGCATTCAAGAATGTTATCTCTTCAGTCTGATATTTCCTGCTTACTAGCTCATGCATACATTCAGGGGGAGCGTATGTCCAGCTTTGAGTTGTCAATTTTAACATGTGGTTGATCTGTCACAAAATTCACTCAATATTTATTTCGGTCAACCGATGCTCCCATCTTCATCTTGACTTGATTTCTTGACTATGAACCTTACTGATTAATACGTTGTGCTGCATGTGAAGTAAAATTCAACGAAGCTACTTGAACTCTGTGATTGAACCACAGGTCAATCTATTGCTAGTCTAGGTTGACCTAGCTATTTCCAGCTATTTTGAAAAACCTGTTTGATTTCAGCTGGAGTCTAGTTTCTACTAATATATGTTATGAAATTTTTTGAGTTCATCACTTTCATGGCCTTGTCATCTATTGTCTACTGCTCATGCATTTGTGGAGATGGTGCTGACTACCTTAAATTTTCTTTGAGCATGTCACCTGATTTGAACTGAATTGCTAATTCTGCTATTCTCTGAAGCCTATCTCATTTTACTCTCTATCAGCTACCTTCTTGGATTTAACTGCTGCATCAGTTATTATCACTCATGCTTAGTGCTCTCTACTGCTTGATATTCTGGCTTCTTCTTAAATTCTTTTGCTTTGACTAAAAAATCATGAAGATTTCAATTTATTTACCTTGGTTATAAATATGAAAACAATTGAATAAAGAATCTTCTCTTATATTGGTTCACGGATGTATGAAAGATTCAATTGGTTAAAGCTTAATGTATTTCTTGAAGTTCGGATATGAACATCTTGAAAATATCTGAATCAGTTCTTTTAATAAACTTTAACCAGCTGTTTCATGATATATCATGTAAGACCTTCTAAAACCTGAAAGTTTAAAAATCATAGCTTACCTTGGTTGAGATACATGTTGTGAGTATTGTTCTTAAACATTTACTTGTTCTGAGAAATGTCTGAAAGTAAAACATGGTCAGAGCAATGACTTTAGCCACCGAGAAACCATGTCCAAAGGACTGTGTCATGAAGTGCCATAGTTATCTATGTTGAGAAAATTTTATTGAAATATCTGTGAAAATATAAGGCAGAGCAATGGTTAGGTTGCACCGAGAAACTGGGTCCTTCATCAAAGAAATGAAGTCAACCTATGTTAAGAAGTGCCCTAGTTATCTCTGTTCAATGTGAGGCATGATAGGTAGTCATACTAAGTGCTTAGGGATACTAGCGTCTAAACAACGTGCATCCTCTAGTTACAAAGTATGCACTAAACTCGATTGCTCTTAAAATTTTTGCTATGAAAAATAGCTGCTGCATAAAAAGAGAAATCTGAAAAATAATTACAACAGAAAAATTGCTGAAACCATAGAAAAAATCAGTTGCATTCATGGTTGTTTAATCTCTTTACTGCCTTATGTAACTCCTAAAGGAGTCATTAAAATTGAATGATTAAGATGAAAGGAGGTCAAACTAGATGTTAACATGAAAGCATGATTCGTTTTTATTAAAATTTGATTTCAGATATGAGTACAGAAACCTTCTTGGATAAATGTTGAATACATTATATTTAAACCATGCTGATCAATAAAGGTCATTTCATAAGCCTTTATAATTGAAGACTCTGAAACATCTTTAATTTTGGATTTATGGGATTGGTATGTTATTGAAAACCTTCTTGAATCATTTGATCTCTTGGGCCTTCAGTCATATATCTAGTGCTCAGTCTTCTTTGCTGAAAACTTTTTGCTTGCTCTCATTCTCTCATTGACTACATCATTTGAGATTCTGGTGAGTGACCCTTATGTAGACTGCACTATTTCTTGAGTCATTCTCTCATTGCTTGAATTGTCCATAAATGTCCTTGTGTTTTTGCTGATATTTTCTGATCATTTCTTCCACTCCATTCCCTATGTTCTGTAACGGGGGAGATTGACTCATCAGCATCCCATTGGTATAAAGGGGAAGATTAGTCTGATTTCTGCATGCTCTGCTTGATATTCCTTCTTGGCTATCTCTACAGTTTTTGCTGAAAATTGTGTTGTCTGTCAGTTGTCATACCCAAACCTCACTTCAATTCATCTCACATTTTCAGGAGGTGTAGGGTACATAATTTGCATTGTCTGGCTATTTAGGTTCATTTGGAAAGGGGGAGAATAAATTATGACTTCACCATATCCATGCATGCTTCACATTTATTTCTATTGATTTTCCCAAACTATCATTTCCTTTTTGATGAAGTCAAAGGGTGAGAATAGTTTGATATGTCAGGTACTCTCATTGTGTTGCCATCATCAAAAAGGGGAAGATTGTTGTACCCATGTGATTTTGATGGTGTCAAATACTATGACTCATCTGTGCATGATGCATGATGTCATATGTGTTGATGTTCCATTAATATGGATTGATGATGCCAAAACATTGTTCATTGTGGTTTGATGATGCTTAGCATTAACATTGATGCATTACTGTTGATGTTGCATTTGACTGTGATACATTTGAGTATGATGATTTCACTGTCTATAAACCTGCAAGAACAACGCTTTGATAAAAAGTCAAAAACAAGGTCGATGCAGCCAAGCCATGCCTCGATGCAGCACTCGCCAAGGAGTCAAGCCAAAGAGAGTGCCTCGATGCAATGAAGCACTGTCTCGACGCAGTTGGACTGAAAGTAGCAAATTACATCACATTGCACTGACGCAACATAGAGGTGCATCGATGCAGTAAGGCCAATAGTCCGCTTGCGCAGAGCGATAGGTCGATGCTGCAAGGCCAACAGAGAGCATGCACAAACAGACATGTCAAAGTAGTCAACCACTGCCCTGACGCATACAGGCCACGTCTCGATGCTGCAGAACTCACAGAATGATATTCCAAGCTACTGCCTCAACGCAAAGAAACCATGCCTCGAAACAGTGAAGCCTTCAAAGGAAGAATTAGGCCTCGACGCATCTACAGCACATGCCTCGACACATCAGTTCAGAATCTCAATCTGGAAGTTTGCAGAGTGGAAGCACCAAGAGCTGCACTGACGCAACACGTCCATCATGAAGAGAAAGGTCTGAGCACCTATTGGACTGGAAGACTTAGTGAACAAAAGGAAAGACAGAAAGGTCTGAACATCCAAGTGATAGTTCGAAGCATCAAGCCATTGTCTCGATGCACTGGCAGAGACAGGTCAATGCACTGGCTGTTAGCAAATCTCAGGTCGATGCATCTTGAATTTTCTCCACGATCTGGTTGATGCATCTGAGTACTTGATAGGAATCGACACTGAGCCTGTACTTTTTCTTTTGCATTTATGTCCTTTTAGTTTGTGTTTATATCCTTGGGAAAGTATGTACGCAAATGTAAGGCTTTATAAGCCAAGGAGTCATTCACATGGATTGTGTGGGTTTTTGTGCAATTTTGTAGTAGGTCCAGCTAGGGGGCCCTCAGCCCTTTCCCATTGGTCCATGTCACCTTGTGGGGCTGGTCAACCATCCTAGGTGGACATCTAGAAGGTTGGACTAGTCTTATGGACACATGGGGGACAAAGCGTGAAGAATGTCAACATTCTACACCCACCCGACCTACCTCTTCCATGGTCAATAGGCCGCCCCCATCCCCTTGAATTTTTTTATTAATTTTTGTGTGTTGTTCAAACCTCATCCCAACCCTTCATCCACCCTCCCTAGATCCAATGGTCCACATTAGATTTGATACCTATCATATATAAGTGTGTATTTTTATGTGAAAATTAATGAAAAATCAGAAATTTTGTTGAATGCCAAGAAGGCTCTTGCGCCCCCAGCCCTCTCCCCCTGGTTTCCTCTCCTCAAACATCCAGTTCTAGAGTGTATCAATCTTCTATCTCCCCCTCTCAACCTTTGATCTTCATCTGTGCCGCCGCCGCCGCCGTTCGTGCCGCCTTCGAGCCGCCGCGGTGCTGTCTTCAAGTTTCTGTCCTGCTGGACAGAGGTGTAGTTCGTGAATTCTTGCTGCCAACCACGAGCTCAGATGGATTTGCAATTTTGAGGGTGTGTTCTTTCCTTGAATCCCCACATCCACCTATATTTTCATGTCCAAACTCCTCCATTTAGTAATTTTCCATTTTCGTTCATTTTGCATTCCCAGATCTGTTTTGTCTCTATCTACAGTAAAAATAGCTCTGAGTTTCCCATCTCTGACCTTCTTTTTTATTTTTGTTGGGGTTCCCATTTTTACTGGGCGTTTTGTCCATCATCCCCTACATCCACCATTTTTATTGATTTTTTATCCACCCTCTATCCATTTTTCAAAATTCGTGTTCTATCTCTGCTACAGTGTTTTCAGCCAAGTTCCAGATCCGACCACCTTCCAGTTCAAAAATCAGACCAAATCACAGCCACCTTCAAACCTTTCATAAAAACTATGTCTGTTTTCCTAGCTTGATTTCCTACAACTTTTCTGAAGACCACCACTTCAGATTCGGACGTTCACATATCAGTCAAAGGCAGTTCTCAGACAAGTTCTCTGCAGATCTGAGAATCCGGTCACTGTATAATAGTAACTCAACAATTCATTTAAGCCCAGATCCATGCAGATCCAGGCCAGATATTCAATCCTTGGTTGAAGTATTTGAAGAGATCTTTCCAACGGCGACAGTTTCTTGTCGATCCGACATGGGGGCTGATCACAACATCCATTCTCGCCGGAGCGCGCGCCAGAAAACAGAACCGGCAGACCCGTGGCCGAATGTTCCGACCGTTGCCGAACGGAGCCGCCCGGCCTCCGGCCGGCGAACCAGCGTGCCGCCAGCCCGGGGAGCGCTTCCCTAAGTGTCCCCAATACAGCGGTGCCATCGGGTCCCACACGGCCCCTCCAGACAGCACATGGGCCCCACCGTCACAAGTTCGGGTGCTACCGAATCAACGCGAGAAGCCGCCCATCAACCCGAATTCGGTCCTCCCGGACCCCATTGTGTAGCCCTTTACCTCCCTGCGTGGAGTGGGCAGTGATGTGTCTTGCTGTAATATTGTGTATTATTGTTCCGGGAGTACGAGTTTCGGCCGGGTCTGTAATATTGTGTATTATTGTGTATTATTCTTCCCCACACCGAGCGCGTGGAGGTATCGTTCTCGCTCCCTGCACTCGGCATTTGCTTATTTTCATATATACTTGTTTATGCCACTGCTAGAGAGCATGTTCTAGGATCGTAGCTCGCTTTATATTTATATAACCGCTGCTGCGAGAGAGAGCGTTACCATCCCGTGACCCGATCCGGGCACGAAAGTGTGAATTGACCACCCAAGCTCTAGCCGGTTTCTCAACCGTGCACGTCCGACGCTTCCCTCGTTAAGGGACGATCACGAGCTTGTCATGTCCGTGTCTCGTCCCGCATCAATACTGCCTTGACGCAGTAATGGTCATAGAAGCTAAGTCCAAGACACTACCTCGATGCAGCAGTATCAACTAACAACACTCAGGTCGATGCATAAATACAAGCCTAAATAATCAGGTTGATGCAAATATTCATACACTAACAAGTCTGAAGAAACCGAACTCCATGTTGTTAAGTTAAAACCGGACCCGATTGGGTAGCTCGCTCTAATGATAAAGTGGCACGTGATCCGAGAAGATATGACACACTTTTTTAGAGGTTTTCAAAGGAAGAATATTCGATTGCCAGATATACCAATAACATTATAGTTGGTATTTACCTCATCCATTTTCGGAGGCTCTGTTCTAAATAAAGCCGCCCCATCCTCTAAAGAGGGTGTGGCTGGAGCAGCTAGAGAGGGCCCGCAAAGAAGAAAAAGAGAAAGGGCTTTCAGAATAGAAGGGCAGAGAATGAGAGCTGAGAAGTGAAGAGAGAAGAGAGAAGTAGATAGCCAGCATCTAAGTAGAAGAAAAGAGAAGAAAGGATCGAGAGAAAAGAAAGAAAAAGAGAGTGATCGAGATTGAAGCAGCTGGTTCCAAATTGAAGATCTGTGTTCGTCTATTCTAGGATCAAATCCTGAACAGTTTATTGCTCCTATGAGAGCTACAGTTTTCATTTCGTCAGTTGTGATTTTCTTTGTTGCTTTCATTTTCTATTTTACTTTTCCGAGTCCTTGTTCTCGGATCGGGGTTTCTCCTAAAGATTCAGGAGAAGGGAGATTTATCTTCAGTTGCCCTCTGTGGATTCAGAGGAAGGGAGACTGGTGTCTCTTGTGGTGAGTGACGGGGTGTCACTCACGGTGTTCCCTCTGTGGTCTCAATGGAAGGGGGTTGTCCTCCGATTCTAGTTCTGCGGGTGGCAGAGTTAGGGGGCAGATTCTGTGGGTTACAGAATCTGATTGAGGGATTTGTCTCCCTCGGATTTCAAGAAGTATGGCAGCACTTTATCGCATGCTAAGTTTTCTTGGTTTCTTGCATGTGCAAGTGGAATCCTCGCTAGATGTGAGCGAGGGGTGGATGTAGGTTGACTCTGAGTAGAGCCGAACCACCTACAAATCTGGGTGTTTATCTGTGTGATTGTGCTTATGACTCCCTGTGTTTTGCTGCTACCTCTTTCAAATAGTTCTGTCCGCGCTTTGAGCCAATTTTTTTTGCTAACCCTGCACGTTAAGCGCTTGATGATATTAGTGTATCACCGTCTCATCTCTGCATAGATCGCTTCTATGTGATTGAGTGTCTGCTATCGTTTTGGCTTCATCCGTGGCAGCTCTTAACAGATCCTGGTACTGAGATTGTGTTTTGACCCTTCCATTTCAGATTTGATATCAAGTGTTCTTTTGAGTCAAAAGTATTTTTGAGTGTGCAATTTTAATTTTCCATTGATAGGATCTATTCACCCCCCCTGTAATATCTTAGATTCTTTGGATTGGAATCAGAGAGCTATCGGATCGCTTTCGTGGGTCGTGATACATGTTTCACAATCCACGTGAGTTTTTACCTTGTATAACTTGTGGAACCCTGTGAGGAGTTGACCGTTAAGTTTTGCTACTCAGGGACGCTACAGGTGCGTTATGCTCGTTCCGAGGATCGCGAAGACTATTGTTTCGTATTTTTCTGAATTTATAGATTTTTTTGCCAAAAAATGGATTTTAGGAAAATTGCATAATTGCATAATTTCTTTTACTCTTAACCCTTTCTCTCTCCTCTCTCCGCCCTCACGTCTCTCATTTCTCTCCCTCCGTTCTCTCTCCTCTCTTTTCCTCTCCCCGGGCGTGCGATCGGTGCGGAGCTGGGTGAGGCGGTGACGGCGTGGAGCTGACCTGGAGCGTGATGGCGTGAAGAATGGAACGTCGCGTTGGCGCGATACTTTGGTGGATTCAAAGCCAGCGTGGGCGGGTTCGTGTGATGGTTTTTGGCGTTTTGTGGCCATTTTTGTTTGGGTTCGGTGCTAGTATTCAGAGGGGGGGTGAATGAATATGGCCTATAAAAAGTTTCACCCAATTGACATATTAGGCTCACTAACTATTTAGAATCCTAACTAGACAGATTTATTAAATCTGGAAGACTAATTAGCAGATGCGGAATTAAACAAACAGATAGTGAGCACTCTAACAAGACAAGTTAGACAAACTATAGCTCAATTAGAATTTCGCTCACTCAACAGATTAGACACTTAGAACAAAATCTGATCAAGTCATCTAATGAACTTGTGATCAAACACTTGGAGCGCCCCTATGCAAACATCTAGCGGAAGCAAACCATAATCAATCAAACCACAATGCAAGAGGGGTTTTTAGGTGGTTCGGTCCTCCAGACCTACATCCACCCCACACTCAACCCGAGTGTGGCTTCACTAACAACTGGGCAACACAGCTTGCCAACAACCGCTGGGCAACACAGCTTGCCGTCCGAGGAATCCTCCTCGCCAAGCTGAGCAACACAGCTTGCTGTCCAGTGGAGTCCTTCACTGCAAACCGCTGGGCTATACAGCTTAGCTGTCCAGAGGCAGCACCCCTGCAATCCGCTGACTAACAGCTTGAAGGAAAGTGTAAAAATGGAAATAAAAGAAAGGATGAACAGCAATCGGAAAGCTGTAAACGTAAAGCACAATATGGCTCACAAGGAGCTGGATGGCCTGGATTTGATCCACGGTCCATCAAGACCAGATCTCCCTCAATCTCACTCTCTTTCTTCACACTCTCTCTTTCTCTTTCTTCTCTGCTGCACTTCTCTTCTTCTCTCGATCTCTGCTCTCCTTTTCTCTCTTTCTCTTTTCTTTTTCTTCTTCTGCTCGAGCTCTCTCACTCACTCTCTATCTCTCTTTCTTTCTCTTCTGCTCTCCTAATCTCTCACTCTCTGCTCTGCTCTTCTCTCTCTTTTTCTTCTTTTTCTCACACTCTTAGATTTCTTCGCTGGAGAGCTTTCTCTTCTTCTGTGGAGAGTTAACTCTTTTCGAGAGGATGATGGGGTGCTTTTATATTAGAAACAGAGCCTCCGAAGGTTGAGTAGAAAATGCCCTAGTGACCACTGATTGGTCCACTTGGCAGGGTAGCACCCCTTATCTAACACGTGTCAGCATCCTGCCCCTTTTTCCCATCGGATCACATGCCCCCTCATTAGTACGCTCAGCAACTGGAGTAAGGTGGCGTCAACCCACTTGCTCCACAGGTTGACGCAGCCTTCAGAGATCTTCAACCTTTTTAACTACAGCGTCGACTCCATCAGCCTGCTGCGTTGACGCATCTATGATCCAGTGATCAAGTCTTTAGCAGATGGGCGTGCTGCGTCGACGCTCTCAATCATGCTGCGTTGACACATTGATGCATTCCAGTGAGCAACCAACCCAACCTTTCTTAACTGTTGCGTCGACGCTGCTCCACTACTGCGTTGACGCATTGGAATATTTCTGACATGGCCTCTGCTTCTTGAGTGGCTGAGTTGACGCAGCCTTTGCGTAGAGTTGACGCTGTGAAGAGTATCCGTGGATGCATCTTCACTGGTGCGTGGACGCCTTAAGCTTCAACGTCTACCCTGTTCCCTTCAGCAACAAGAATAAAGTCATAAGGTCTAAGTATGTACATTGTATTGTATATACTTCGAAAGAAACAGTCCAATGTATATACTCAAGAACTCTAGACAACGGATGCTGTACAGACTTCAGATGCTTTGAACGCTTGAGCGATGTATAGACTCTGAATCGATAAGGCAGGCTGTACAGATAATAAGAAGGTTGAACCACTGTGTAGACTTGATGAAGATTGAGGCCGTTGTACAGACATGGGGTTCAGCTGAGGATGTATGGACTTCTTGAAAATCAGATGAACACATACGGTGTATAGACTTGATGTGTTCACTGATGGATGTACACACTTGCCCGCTGTACAGACTTGTTGAGGCTCAAGCGGTGTACAGACTTCGAAGTTCCATTGTGGATGTACAGACTTGATCATCCAGTAATGTATAGGCTTTCAATGTGAAGACCAATGTATAGACTTTGGATTCGAAGACCAATGTACAGACTCTGAGGTTCAAAGCCAACGGCTGTACATACTTAGAGTGTAGCTGAAGCCTTGATCGTAGGAATAGGCTAGAGTGTATAGACTTCAAGCTTCAGAAACGAATGTACAGACTTCACTTAAGAAACGTATGGAAAGACCCCTTTTTGATTGTTATGATTCAATGATTCAATGTCAAGCTATTAGCAAAACAAAATGGTGACTCATTCGTGTTGCTATCATTAAAACACCACATTCATCAAAGCACAAGGGGCACAATAATCTCCCCCTTTTTGATGATGGCAACATAATGAGTCACACTGACTCGTCAAACTATTCTCCCCCTTTGACATAATCAAAAAGAAAGGGAATGGTTTGAGAGACACAATGCAGCACACAAAGACACTTATGACAATGAAACATCACTCCCCTATCAGCATGCAAGATTAACTACTCTCCCTAGATGCAAAGAAACCATAACTCCCCCTGAAGCACAGGAATGGATTCAGGTTATCCAATAAATCAATCTGAATTCTGCCTTTACAAAGAATCTGAATTCTGGTGAAAAGACCATATAATCAGAACTTATTGCAGAACAAGATGGAAGATTCCAACAGTGTGGAGAGTAAAGTGATTGGTGATAGAAGGGCAATAATAGACAACAATCATCACAAGTCATGTCAATGAATAATCAGACTGAATCTGATCAGGCTATCTGGAAAATCTGATCATGAGGGATTTTAATGCATACATAACTTCAATAAGTCTTAAAAGATGTAGACTATTCTATCATAAAGGGTTATGAAGTGGCAACTTAACCAATCTGATTTAATTTTGATGTATACCAAATTCTTCAAGTTAAACTCAATACTCATATCTGAATCCAAGTTTTAATAAAGGTGAACCAAATATTCAGATAACACTCAAAATCAATCATCTTTTATCTTACACATATGATCTCAATATCACCTTTGAAAGATACACAGATTAGTACAGAAGTTAAGCACTTTTCAAGAACATGAGTTGACAGATTTTTCAAGATAATTTCATTTGAAGCACATTATATTTTTCCTGAGTAATTTAAGTTGATCCACACCTTTTTACATGAGGCACAACAAGTCTTAGTTGAAGTGACCTAGTTACTCAGTGTGATAACTGTCATTACCTCTCACTTTGAGAGCAGAGTTAGCAATATGAGTGTCTTTTTACATGAGAAGACACCTTTATCAGAGGCCAGACTCCCCAGCTACTCAACACAGATAAGCTATTGCTCCGTCAGGTTTTGTTTCACTAAATTTTTATCAGAGATAACTATGGCACCTCATGACATGAGTTGCTTTATTTCATTGATAAAGAACTCAGTTTCTCAGAGACCGAGTCATTGCTCTGAATTCACAATTTCTTCATTTAGTCAACATTTTCAAATTAATGTTTAACAACAGTACACACTATATGCATCTTAGCCAAAGAAGCCCTGAATTCAAATTTTTAGATATCTGATGAGAGAGTCTAAGGTTTACATGAAACATGTGGTTAAAGTTTATTAAACCTTATCATTCAGATATTTTCAATTCATTTAACTACAAATCTGAGAATACATTAATCTTATATCAGTCTGATTCAGTGATAATTCTTAAACCTATATGATAGAAATTTCTACAATGTTCTCAGACTGAATTGCATGACATGCAGCTTAAGTTCCTCAGATCAGAAAAATAAGTTTAGCTGACCAACAAATCAATAGTAGAACCAATTTAGTCACACCAGCTGAGAAGAGTGTGAAAGGTGAGTATAGGCTGGAATATAGACAGATAGTATCATGAAGGGAGTTGAAAGAAACTCTTCTTTAACAGCTCAACAAATAGAAGGCAGAATCATTTTTCAAGAGAGAGAAATATGACATCAGATGAGAGTTTATCAATTTTTAGGCAAGAGGTGTTCAAGATGTGACAAACAAAACACCAATTCTAAGTGCTCCCCCTGTCTAGACGCAATTAAATTTCTTTTCAGGTTTTTCAACTCCACTACACTTCATATGCAACATTAGTCAAACTCCCCCTGACAAAGTGCATGAAATACAATTAATGAACTGCTCATGATTTTAGAATATGCTCAAGAAGAATAAATGCTTTGTTCAATCAGAGAGTGAATTTATCAAATGCATCATTTTCATTTCAAATTTTCAGATTTTTCATCATATGATGCAGTGCACTGTTCTACATGAAGGCAGGACCCATCGTACTCGGCGGAGAACCTGGTCTCAAAGACCATCTCACACATGGTAGAAACCTCCGGGCAGATTTCCTTGCCTTTTAGTAACATACCATTTGATATACCAGGGTTAAGCAAATGATAATGCAGTGCAAAGCAGCCCTATTATGCATTGAAAAACATGCAGTCTACGACAATGGGCAAATGACAGTCATGCAAATGATGTATGCAAGTACTAGACACATGCATTGACTGTATGCACTAACTGACCCGTTCAAGCTCAGTCCAAGTATGTAATCAAGCATGCAATGCATTGACACCAGACACATGCATTGACTCTAAAAATGATTATGCAGAGCATCTATCAGCCTATTTATTCAGTGCAATAATCAGTGAGAGAAGAGCGTCAGATATGTGCAAAGTAAAACTCAGTGGCTGAGTCTGGAATGAAGACTGATCAGCTAGACATGAAGAGAGTATCAGACATCACATGAACAGTTCAACAATTTCAGATATCAAACAGACAAATCAGCATTTTCAGATGATAAAATTTAAAGACAAGTTCAGAACTAACCTGAAATGTAGAATCTTGGGGCTTCCTTTTTAAGTGCCTTCGCTTAATTACCCCTTTTATTTCTCTCACCAAGGCACACCTGCAACATATCAATCAATGTGATCTTGCAGGGACCCAAGCAGTCTTGGGTCCTGCACTACCCCTATCAGGTGTTCTAAACATTCTTTTTGCAACATTATCATCAAATTCCATAAAAGAACAATCAGACATGGAATGTCCAAAATTTCCACAATAATAACATGAAACAACAGATTGTCTGGTCCTATGATGCTTCTCAACAGGAGCATGAGACCTATGACCATAAGCATTAAATGTTCTGTTATATGCATGAAATTTTGACTTACCATTACTTGCCCACCAGCATTCAGAAGCTCGGTGGCCAGGTTTTCCACATTCAAAGCATACAGGTGTCTTTCCTTTAAAAATAGATTTATTTCTGTCAAGAGAATTTCTATTTGAAGGGAATTCAACAAATTTTGAAGTAAAATGATTTCCCTGAGCATACCAGCAGTCCTTGACTGCATGCCCATACTTACCGCATTTAAAGCACCTTGGGTGCTTACCTCTTGAGCCAGTAAATCCCCATGAAGGCCTAAACCAACACTCAACAGCTTTATGACCACGTTTGTTACAATTATAACAAATGATATGTTGGTTTGAAGAAGACGTGTTTCTTTTGGGGTGGTGATGATTATTTGAAAATGTTTTATCATGCATCACATCATCACTTTTTATCACACTGCAGTCATCCATATAATGACCATGCCTACCACAGTAGTAGCAAGAGGCATCAGATTTCCTAGGAACACGGTTTCTATCATATGAGTTCCTAGATGCATATGAATGAGTATAGGAAGCATGAACAGTATGTACACCATCAGACTGAACCGAGCTAGCAGATTTCTGTTCATGAGCAGGAATAGTCTTTACCTTATTTATTTGACTCTTTCTTTTCAATTTCTGATTATCCTTAACAGGTTTTGTTTGTTTTTCTATTTTCTGGGCTTTGAACTGAAAATGGATTTTGAAGGTGATTTCTGATTTTCATTTTATTTTGGAGATTGCCTTGAAGTACCAGCTACATTAGAGCCTTTCACAAAAGTAGCATATAGCTGGTTTTTAGAAACTTCCTTAACATCAGGACTACAGCCTGTCCCCTTTCTTAAATTGTCATCCTTACTTTTCACAACAGTTTTTATTTTTCTTTCATTCTTAGCAGAGTTGGATGACAAATTTTCTAGATCCTGAATCTTATTTTCCAAAGATGTTATGTGAAGTTCATAACTGGCTATTTCCTGTTCACTGCAATTAACACATTCGCTTAGAAATTGGTTTGCAGTTTTATACTTCTCAATTTCTTGTTTTAGACTGTTCAAAATTTTTGAATTTTCATCATAGACAACTTTTCCTTTTTATGTGGTGAGAAGTCTTTCAGACAAGCCAGTGTTTAACCACTTCAGTTTTTCAACTTCAGCTTTTAATTCAGTGTTTTCTTCATCAAGATCTCTAGCCTGAAATTCATTACCCTCACATCTCTCTCTTCCAGACATTAGCTCCAGTTTTTTAATTAATTCCTCTTCTCTTTCCTCCACTCTAATTTTCTCAGCCACCAAGTTTTTGTGATCCTCTTTAAGTGAGATAATTTGTTTACTCGGCCATTCATTCTCACTATAAAGATCTTCATTTCGTTCTCTTAGAGCTGAGCACATATGGCAGGTTAATTCAGCAGATAAAGAATGTGAAGCCTCCCCATTGATTTCATTTATTCTACCCATAAGATTTTCAATTTTCTTTTGAAATTCTTCATTCTCAAGTTTCAGTTTATCCAATTCATAATTAACTTGAGTGAATTCCTGCATGCCTTTTAGATGCTCCTTTTTCTTATCATTCAACTGATTCTCTATTTCTGACATTTTATCCAACCATGTTTGTTTTTCAATTTTTAGAGAATCATTTTGTTTCTTAAGATTCTGAACATCTAGCATGCAAGCATCATAAGACTCTTTCATATTTGCACAGTTTTCACAGGACTCTTTTAGATTTATTCTATCACATTTCTTTTTCAATTTCTTATTTTCAAATTTCAATTTCTTGGAAACTTCTAACAAATTTTCATACATCTCTATCAATTCATCGAAGGAGTATCCTTCTGATTCAGAGCTTACCTCGGATGAAGTTTCATCATCAGCATTTCTACGATCAGCCATTAAGCACTTGCTGTGATTGCTGATTAACTTTAGTTTTTCCAAAATGTCTTTGGCAGACCTGCAAGAAGAGATGCATTCAATTAGAGATCTGTCAATTGATTCTTTTAATAAAACTACAACTCTGGTGTTGACAGAATATTTCAATTTATCCTTCTCAGTCCATCTAGATTTATCTCTTGATAAGTTGTATGGACTGTGATTCATTACCTTCCAGAGATTAGGATCAATTGATTCCACATACCGATGAACTTTGTCTAACCAAGAATCGAAGTTATCACCTCTCAACATTGGAATATTAGCCATCAAATCAGATAGCAGACAAATTCAGAACACAAAGCAATCGACGAGAACTACGCTAGAAAAGATGAGCAACGCAATGCACTAAATCAGTGAAGCTAAACTACGAATACAAAACGCACTCTGAAATGCACCAAACAAATAGCAGGATCCTCTGCAGATTGTTAGATCTGTTAAGTCAGAGACCGCTCTAATACCAATTGTTTGGGTTCGGTGCTGGTATTCAGAGGGGGGGTGAATGATTATGGCCTATAAAAAGTTTCACCCAATTGACATATTAGGCTCACTAACTATTTAGAATGCTAACTAGACAGATTTCTTAAATCTGGAAGACTAATTAGCAGATGCGGAATTAAACAAATAGATAGTGAGCACTCTAACAAGACAAGTTAGACAAACTATAGCTCAATTAGAATTTCGCTCACTCAACAGATTAGACACTTAGAACAAAATCTGATCAAGTCATCTAATGAACCTGTGATCAAACACTTGGAGCGCCCTTATGCAAACATCTAGCGGAAGCAAACCATAAGCAATCAAACCATAATGCAAGAGGGGTTTTTAGGTGGTTCAGTCCTCCAGACCTACATCCACCCCACACTCAACCCGAGTGTGGCTTCACTAACAGCTGGGCAACACAGCTTGCCAACAACCGCTGGGCAACACAGCTTGCCGTCCGAGGAATCCTCCTCGCCACGCTGAGCAACACAGCTTGCTGTCCAGTGGAGTCCTCCACTGCAAACCGATGGGCTATACAGCTTAGCCGTCCAGAGGCAGCACCCCTGCAATCCGCTGACTAACAGCTTGAAGGAAAGTGTAAAAATGGAAATAAAAGAAAGGATGAACAGCAATCGGAAAGCTGTAAACGTAAAGCACAATATGGCTCACAAGGAGCTGGATGGCCTGGATTTGATCCACGGTCCATCAAGACCAGATCTCCCTCGATCTCACTCTCTTTCTTCACTCTCTCTCTTTCTCTTTCTTATCTGATGCACTTCTCTTCTTCTCTCGATCTCTGCTCTCCTTTTCTCTCTTTCTCTTTTCTTTTTCTTCTTCTGCTCGAGCTCTCTCGCTCACTCTCTATCTCTCTTTCTTTCTCTTCTGCTCTCCTAATCTCTCACTCTCTGCTCTTCTCTTCTGTCTCTTTTTCTTCTTTTTCTCACACTCTCAGATTTCTTCGCTGGAGAGCTTTCTCTTCTTCTGTGGAGAGTTAACTCTTTTCGAGAGGATGATGGGGTGCTTTTATATCAGAAATAGAGCCTCCGAAGGTTGAGTGGAAAATGCCCTAGTGACCACTGATTGGTCCACTTGGCAGGGTAGCACCCCTTATCTAACACGTGTCAGCATCCTGCCCCTTTTTCCCATCGGATCACGTGCCCCCTCATTAGTACGCTCAGCAACTGGAGTCAGGTGGCGTCAACCCACTTGCTCCACAGGTTGACGCAGCCTTCAGAGATCTTCAACCTTTTTAACTACATCGTCGACTCCATCAGCCTGCTACGTTGACGCATCTATGATCCAGTGATCAAGTCTTTAGCAGATGGGCGTGCTGCGTCGACGCTCTCAATCATGCTGCGTTGACGCATTGATGCGTTCCAGTGAGCAACCAACCCAACCATTCTTAACTGTTGTGTCGACGCTACTCCACTACTGCGTTGACGCATTGGAATATTTCTGACAAGGCCTCTGCTTCTTGAGTGGCTGAGTTGACGCAGCCTTTGCGTAGAGTTGACGCTGTGAAGAGTATCCGTGGATGCATCTTCACTGGTGCGTGGACGCCTTAAACTTCAACGTCGACCCTGTTCCCTTCAGCAACAAGAATAAAGTCATAAGGTCTAAGTATGTACATTGTATTGTATATACTTCGAAAGAAACAGTCCAATGTATATACTCAAGAACTCTAGACAACGGACGCTGTACAGACTTCAGATGCTTTGAACGCTTGAGCGATGTATAGACTCTGAATCGATAAGGCAGGCTGTACAGACAATAAGAAGGTTGAACCACTGTGTAGACGTGATGAAGATTGAGGCCGTTGTATAGACATGGGGTTCAGCTGAGGATGTATGGACTTCATGAAAATCAGATGAACACATACGGTGTATAGACTTGATGTGTTCACTGATGGATGTACACACTTGCCCGCTGTACAGACTTGTTGAGGCTGAAGCGGTGTACAGACTTCAAAGTTCCATTGTGGATGTATAGACTTGATCATCCAGTAATGTATAGGCTTTCAATGTGAAGACCAATGTATAGACTTTGGATTCGAAGACCAATGTACAGACTCTGAGGTTCAAAGCCAACGGCTGTACATACTTAGAGTGTAGCTGAAGCCTTGATCGTAGGAATAGGCTGGAGTGTATAGACTTCAAGCTTCAGAAACGAATGTACAGACTTCACTTAAGAAACGTATGGAAAGACCCCTTTTTGATTGTTATGATTCAATGATTCAATGTCAAGCTATTAGCAAAACAAAATGGTGATTCATTCGTGTTGCTATCATTAAAACACCACACTCATCAAAGCACAAGGGGCACAACAATTTTGGTGCGTAAGATCTTCGGTGGCAGTAGGGGAACAGATGCCCTACTCTTTTCCAGCATTCCCTTGCGATTTCGAGCCGAACAGTGTGAGTTTGAGCGGATTTTGCTTTGATTGGGCGAAAAGCATGTTCTGGGGGTGTGAGCCATGTTCGCCGTTTCAGGCGATGGTTTCTAGTTTAAATGGTTTCATTTGAACCCCTGACATGTTGGGATTCATTTCCCGCTAGTTTTACTGTATTTGGTCGAGAATCGGAGTCGGTATGAGCCCGACTGTCCATGGGAGTAATTTTGGGTCGATTCGTGGGAATCACCAGTTTCTTGCATCTTTGCGCGTGGTTTGGCCCCTTCCAGCTTGTGGAAGGTTGGTAATGTGATTAGGGTTGTTTCCCCATCGTTATGGCGACGATTGGGGCGTGGAAAATGAGTTTTCATGATGATTTTCTGATTTTTGCTCCGTGACAAGAACGTGCTCGTTGTGTGCAGCGCGTTCTCAGTGGAACGCGCTACCATGATGCACCGCGTCTCGTGAAGGAGATGAATAGTTTGGCGGTTAGGAACGCGCCGCACATGATGGGCGCGATCCTTTGTTAACATGACCCAGGTGAGGGGCGCATTTATATGTTGTCGCGCTTGAGGTTCATGCCGCGTCCATTAATGCAACCCAGGTAAGCACCACATCAATGTGATATCGCGACCAAGGTGGTGGGCGCATTCTATTGATATCGCGACCCTCTGTGCGGGCGCGTTAATCATCGCGACGTAGGGTATAGGGGCATTAATGTTTTTTATTTTTCGTGTCTTATTTGAGCTATCTCAGGCTCCAGTGAACCCAAGATTCGATGTCTTATTTTTTGTGTCTTTTTCGTGTCTTATTTTTCGTGTCAGATCGAGGTGGTCAATAGGAGTCTGGGTGACCTTTTGAGGTGTCTTGTCAGGGACCATGTAGGGGATTGGGATCTCATACTACCACTGGCTGAATTTGCATATAATGATACGGTTAATAGGTCTACCGGCATGAGTCCATTCGAGATTGTCACAGGTCCTAGGCCTAGGAAGCCAGTGGATCTTGTTCCCATGCCCATCCAAGCACGAGTGTCAGAATCTGTCGAGTCGTTTGCTAGGCATGTTAGGAGTTTGCATGACGACATCCGTCGTCACATTGAGGTTAGCAATGCATGGTACAAAGAGCTAGCCGATGCCCACCGACACCACCAAGAGTTCCAGGAGGGTGAATATGTCATGATCAGGGTAAGACTTGAACGGTTTCCGTCTGGAACCGTAAAGAAATTACAAGCTCGCAGAGCCAGTCCATTTAGAGTGTTGAAACGCGTTGGATCCAATGCGTATGTTGTGGATCTGCCCGAGGAATATGGTATAAGCTCTACTTTCAATGTATCAGATCTAGTTGCATATAGGGACCCAGCGGTGATCCCTAGTGAGCCTTTCGAGCCGTCCCCTCCCATTGAGAGTGATCACACACCTGAGTGTCCACCTCCCGCCCCTTTTCCATAGCAGCGAGAGCATATAGATCATATACTGGATGAGCAGGTGATAGTTACCAGGAGTGGATCCTACCCGCGCTACCTAGTGCGATGGAGAGGGTGGCCTGCCACCGAGGATACATGGATCACCCATGGAGAGTTGCAGCGGATTGATCTGGACCTACTGGAGCGGTACCACAGTGATGCAGACCCTTACTCAAAAGGGTCGAGTTTCTCCCACTCGGGGAGAATTGGTGCAGACACCCGAGCGATTGAGAAGCACGATACGCCGAGCCACCGGTACCGTACGCGGAGTACCACCCGAGCCACTTCGGCGTCCATCTGGCTCGGAGACAGTCTGGAGACTCCCCCTTGAGTCTCGACATTTATTACGTTTATTTGGACTTTATTTGTGTGGCATGTGTGTTTATTTAGTTTTATTCGGTTTGTAATTTAGATTGTAAGAGGAGTTTATTTGTAATATGGACCACCTGGGTCTCGCGGGCCCCCCAGCCCTCCTCCCATTGATCCACCTCATCCCTAGGGCCCATGTGGGGTCAGTCAACCTTCTAATGGTGGGCTTCTAGAAGGGTGGGCCACGTGGGAGACAAAGGGCATTCAAAGTCCAAGAGGGAGGCTCTTGGTCAAGGGGGCACCCCCCTCCTTTTGGAACAAATTCATTACATTTTTGTAATTCTTGTATTTTGGTCCACAACACATGGGATAATTAAATGTGGACTTTCCCTTTTACCCCTCCCCAAACCTAGATCTAGGGATAGTTGAGGTCTTTTTGTATTTCATATAAAACCCTTGTATTTCCAATTGATTAGAATTAATGAACACAAAAATCAGTTTTTTTGTTAGAGCAACAAGGGCCGCCCCCTACTCTCTCTCCTCCTTCTTCCTTTTGTAACTGAGAAGGCTGTATTCTTGAGGTGTGAAGCCTCCTCTATCTGGTGTGAAGATCATCGCCGCCGCCGCCATCGTGCCGCCATCGCACCGTCACCATCATCGCCGGTATTCTATCCATCCAGGATAGAGCCTCTATCCATGAATTTCTCCTCTCCACCCCGAGATCTTCTGGAGCCCAACCTTTCAGGGTGTGTTCCAGAATTGTCTCCCACGCTCCAAAAAAATTGGTTGGCCTTCTAGCTTCCAGTTCATATTTTTTTATTTTCGTCCATCTTTTCCACCCAGATCTGCCTATTTTCATTCCAGATCCACAGCCACCCTGAGATTCCCATCTTCGGACCACCTTTTGATTTTTTCTGGAACCCCCAAAATTACTGGAGGTTCTACCCACCATCTCCTCCACCCAAGAATTTTTGTGGAATTTCCACAGGCCTCCACCTATTTTCTAAAATTTACTTTCAGATCCCTCTACAGTTCTATCTACCTCTGTCCAGATCCGATCACCCACCGGTCTAAAATACCTTTCCCCACCCAAACCTCAACAAAACCCTTAACAAAAAATATTTCCATTTTTCTATCTCTCCCCTCTACAATTTTCATGAAGAGCTCAAGGTCTGAATCTGAGGTCTACCCCACGGTCAAAGGTAGTTCTCAAAAAACTTCCCTTCTGCCCTGAGATTTCGGGCACTATCCAACAGCAACTTCAAAAATAGACTAAGGCCAGATCCGTGCAGATCCAGTTTGCTTCTCTAGCCCTTTCTCGGAGTACTTCGAAAGAGCTTTCCAAAAATACCTTCTGTGCTTTGATCTGACATCAGGATTGATCGCAGAAGCCGTTCTCGCCGGATCACGCGCTACAAAATAGAAGCACAAGTCTGTGGGCAGCAACTCCAAAGCTTGGAGATAGGAGCCGATCGGCCTCCGACCGGCGTTCCCGCCTTACCGCCTTCCCGGGAGGCGCACCACCAGGGGTCTCCATCACAGCGGGACCCACCCCAACAGTCCCGGAGGATAGAGCGGTCCGTGGGCCCCACGAAACCGTAGATCACGCCGTCCGAATTGCACGAAAACACGGGTTTCGGCATCGACGGACGACATCAAGATGCTGCCCGCCAACCCAATTGTCGCGACTCCCGGGCCCCACATGTGACCTGTTACCTCCCTGCGTCGAGTGGGTCAAAATTATTGTACTACTGTAAAAGTGTTTAACCGGGAGTCCGAGATTGGCCGAGGTTGCCTTCCCCACGCCGGGAGCGTGGAGGTAAGATCGTAACTTCTTGGCATTACTTTGCTTAACTAGTATATGGTCATATACCGCTGTGAGAGCGTAGAATTCTAACCCGTGAGTCCATGTCACCGCTGTGAGCGAGAGAGTGACTCGTCCCGTGGCTCGATCCGAGCACAGAAGTGAGTCGGACTACCCTTAACTCTGTCGATTTCTCAACCGCGCACGATCCGCGTTTCCCTCGCTTGGGACGACGAGTGAGCTTGCGTTTCTGTTAGCGACGTATAGCACATAGGAACTCCTAGTGTCGGGCCGAAGTCTCTCCAATTTGTGTGTTACTGGTCGCATCCGCATTTAGAGTCCCTGGTCCGCATCACTTAGAGTCAGTCCCCGTGTCCGTCCCACTTCACTTTCTTCTCTGTATTTTTCTTGGGAGTTATGCTCTCGGGATGTGATCGTTGTCCTTGAGATGCGTTCTCCGAGATTGTTGTTGTTGGTCCTTGTCGGTAAGCTGCTCGCAGTGTGGCTTGTATGTGTTAGCCATGTGTTCAGTTGTAATTGTGCCTTGTTGTGACCCAGCTTGTAGTTGTGTCCCGTGGTTCTGTGTTGAGAACGGAGCCGGGATTCTATAGGTGTTGTTGTTGTTATTGTTGTTTGGTGGTTGTGCTCAGCTTGGGAGGAGTTTCCTATGAGTCTGATTTGGCATTGTGTGGACCGAGGTCTTGTCTGTTGGTTTTACTGTACTCTTTTGTCATGATAGAGTTGGCATGCGACTTGAATCAAATGTAATATCTGAGTGAGGACTAACTCGATTATGCTCATGGTCTAGTGCTGTCATTGGCGTTCAGTGTGCAAGGTTTCGTTGTTATTCTTGGCGCGGAAGTCGATGATTTGGAATAGTCAGCTGAGAGGATTGTGTTTCCTTGTTTAAGCTGATGCTTGTTGAAGAGGCGAAATCTCGCGCTGTGTCCTGAGCGGGCTGTCGATCACCAGAAGATGAACTGCAAGATAGGGAAACGTATCAGAGGGCCCAGGGGGTTTCCCTGGGGAAAAACCCTCCAATGGTTAAGTCAGTAGAGCTGTGGTGGAAGCAATAATGGGGAGGAGAAAAACTAGTGCGCGAGATTCCTCTCCACCAGAGGGGTGAAGCGGATCGTGCTCAGGAGTTTGGGGTATGAGTGCCTTAATGGCCCTTACCTTCCACCCGAGGGTATCCCTGGTTTAAATAGTATGCCGCCTTCAGGAGTCCTGCAAGCTGAGGGGTTTCCGGCGGGAGTTACATCCTCAACGTGGGCTTTCATGGCCTTATCGTGGGAACGTTAACACCTCGAAGTCCGGCTACTTCTTGATTCCCCTGTCCGTTAGGGACTCTTAACGGCAGCACGAACGGATAGTATCCGGTCTGGCCGAGCTTCTGAAACGCCAGCCCTGTCCGGGCGATGAGCATAGCTCGGCGAAAGAGGGATTGGATAGGTCGGTGAATGCCTGTCTCTCTCGGGCGGGGAAACGGCTTGGGCCGGACCCTCCTTGTGACCTGACCATTACTCGGGCCCTCCGAGCCTAGGGGCCGCCGGGGAGAGTTGGTTCCTCGAGTGTTTGTTCATTGGGCTTTTCTTTCCTAATTGGGCCCTATGGGCTGTCACTCAGGTGAGCCTGCCTCGTTGGACCCTGTTGGGTCTTGTTGGGCTGCTCTTTGAGTGGGCTGCAGAAATCCCCCTCTCCACTTGTCCCACTCCGACTCCCGAGCCATGGAGGCTCGGTCGAGTAGTTTTTGAGGCTTTGGACCGGCGTGGCTCAGGTGGGTGGAATTCTGTTGGCCTTATGGAGCCACGTGTAGTGGCCGCCTGGGGCCGTTATGATGATACTGATGGATTTGAAAAGAAGGGGCCCCCCATTTCTCGGAGCACGGAACGACGCGCCGCCTTCCTCCAGGGTTTTATAGGCGTTGGGCGCTGTTCCTCGTTCTAGACTTCTCAGGGTTTTAGGCTTTCCTTAGTTTCTTTGCTTCTGGGGCTCCTTGATGCGCCGTGAGAGCAGAGTGGAGACGCAAAGTCTTGCGACGGCGTTCGAGGAGTTGGCGAGGATAACCGCGGAGGCGGTCTGGAAACTTCCTCCCCCCCCGGAGTCTTCAAGCTCACGCGAGGGATCATCTTCCAGCTCGATGGCGGATCTGCCTTTGGAGATCGAGCAGGTGAGGCAGGAGCCCGTCCCCAATTGCAGTGAGTTGGGGGAAGCCGAGGTGAGGAAGCTGGAGCATCATTTTCGCTTGCCTCTCAAGTATAGCTTTGCTGTCGCTGCCCCGTATGAGACAAGTCTGGACAGCCGTACGAGGCACATTTGCACTTTTCTTCTGGCTTGGAAGAGTGGGTTCCGCCTTCCCTTCGAGCCTTTTGTACTTAAGCTTCTCCAGTTTTTTGGTTGCCACCTATTCAGTTGGTGGCCAACTCGTATCTCCTTCTCTCCGCCTTTCGGATTCTCTGTCGTCAGCACGACATTTTTCCTTCCTTGGACCTCTTTCACTATTTTTTTGAGTTGAAAGCACACCCGTCGGCGGGGAAGGGCTTTTACTTTATCCAGGCGAGGAGGAACAAGAGTTGCATCTCACTCGCAGCGAAGGACTCCTCGCATAAGGGGTGGAAGACCTAATTCTTCTGGGTGAAGGTGGAGGCGACGGACGAGTCTTGGAGATGTTTGGTTTCGCCCAATTTTCATCCGAATGTTCCCCCTCGCCAGGAGGAGTTCCCTCCCCACGTGGAGCGGCAGGCCGCTCATCTGCTGGATAATCGCCAGTCGACCGAGGAGCTGGTGACGCCGGAGAACATCGAACGGTGTTTTCTTACGCGGTTGACGTCGACAGCTACCGCTCTTGAGGTTCTTCTCCTGGGGTGGTAGTTACTTTCTTTCTCCTGACCGGGTCTTCTTCCTTTGTTGCAGACGTGAGGCGGGAACCTCTGGAGGAAGCTGCTGAAGGTCATTGATCTGAGAGATGACTCGGCGGCCGACGAACCAGGTGCTTCTGCGGGTCGCGCCGAAGCCCGAGATAAGGGCAAGGGGGTGGCCTCCGAGGGATCTTCATGACCAACTGGTACGAAGCGCAAGGATCCCACGGCGGGAAAGTTGCGGGAGGCCGCGAAAGCCAGGAAACGGGCCAAGAAGACAGATCTTCCTTCTACTACCGGGGGTGACTCCGGCTCGGCGCCGCTCCCCTCTCGGGGGCAAGATGGGGCCGACCCCTCGGGGCCAGCTCCCCCACCTGCCAGACGAGAGGGGGCCGAGGAGACCGGGGGCCCTTCAGAGGGCGGTGATGGGTCGGCTATCCCCCCCACGGGGGTAGAGGGGGCCGATGTTGAAGTAGTTGACGCTGAGACCGGGGGATCGGTCGGAGTCGGTGATGTCTCGGTCGGCAAGGTGCGGGCCGAGACAGGCAGGGCTGGTGGTTCGCCCGCGAGGGCGTTGCAGCCCCAAGTGCTTGAAGTTCCCGGTGCGGTCGATCCCACGGCGCCGGTCGAGGTTGGGGGTTCGCCCGGGGAGGCGTCGCAACCCCAACCGACCGTGGTGCGCGAGGCGGTCAGCTCCGTCGCTCGAGCAGAGCCTTCTGGCGGGGTGCCCAGGGCAGAGCGGTTCCCTCTGTCGGAGCCCTTGGAAAGGCTCGGTATTACGGGCGACCTGTATCGGGTCTGCCGGTCGATTGCCGCAAGGACGAAGGGGGGAGAAAGGCGCAATACCCCCCCCCCCCAGATCCTTGATGTTCTGATGGAGGGCGGCCTGGTCATAGCTCGGTCGGCGGCTTTGATGTCGGAGGCATACGCCCGGATGGAGGCGGAGCGGTCGAACCTCGCCTGGACCCTTGGGGGATGCGAGAGGAAGCTGGCCCGACTCAGGGGGGAGCATGAGGGGCTCCGGCAGGAGTTTTCCGCGTTCCGGGAGGTGGCGCGGGCGAGCCGACTGGAAGCCGGGGTGCTGACCGAACAGCTCGCCAAGACCCGAGAGTCTCTTGACAGGACAAGCCGATCCCTGGAGGTGGAGCGTCTGCGTCGCCTCGAGCTAGACAATCACTGGGAGCTCGAACGCGCCGAGCTGCTAGATCGGGAGGAGGTGGCGGAGCGCCTCCGCTCTGAGGCTGAGGTGGACCAGGCCCAGGGGGAGGAGCGTGCGGCCGAGGCGGAGCGGGCTCGGGTCGAGCTCGTCGGAAGGGCGGGGCAGATCGAGGCGGAGGCGATTGAGCGCTATAGGAGCTCGGATGCTTACTCGACCGACCTGGCGGAAGCCGCCCTACCCTATTACGAGGTAGCACTTCGCCGGGGCGCTCGAAAGGGGTTCAAGCAGGGCTATTACCGGGCGGTAAACTACGCCGATGAGCAAAACTCCACGATCGAGTTCCCCTTTGGCCAGCGTTATGACTCGGATGAGTCGGTTTCTAGCTCCTCATCGTCAGTCGGGGAAGATTCGGAGGGGTCGCCTCCATCGGGGTCACCGGCTCCAGACGTTTCGGGAGGGCTCACGACCGAGACAGTTGTCGCACAAGCGAGGTCAGTGTCCAAGCCGACCGTCACCGAAGGTGCCGGGGATGACGCGTCCCCTTCCGCCGTTCTCGAGCATCCAAGTGGGCCCGAGGCCTGATGTATTTTGCCTTGTCCTCGCCTCTTTCCCTTTTTGTCCTCTCCTTCCTTCCAAGGAGTTGGCAGATTGGAAGAGGAGAGGCCTTCACGGCGCTCCTTTTTCCTGGTTGTTGCCAACTTGGGGGGTAGCTTTCCTCAACATTTAAAGGTGGCCTCCCTTCTGCAGTCCCTCTGTCACCTTTGTCACGGGCCACCCGAGCCAACTGGCTCGACCACCTTTTGTCCGAGCCAGTTTCCACACGAGGCAGAGTCAGTGGCTGGACGCGAGGAGATCAAGACCGAGTCAGCCGAGCGATGGCCCCTTGAAGCGGTGTTAGACTGATTTTTGCTTTTTGCTATGTGATGTACTGGCATTTACCTATCTGATGTACCAATGGTTTGGAATGAAAAGAAAAGGGATTTATTCCGTCCATCTTGCTGTACAATTTCAAAAATAGAATCTGCGTAGTGCGGCTGTGTTCCATGTCCGAGGAATGGGTTCCCCTTCCATTGTTGCTAACCTGTACGCACCTTTTTAGAGCGTCTCGACCACTCGGTAGGGGCCTTCCCAGTTAGGGGACAGCTTACCCGCCGCCTCTAGTGGTCGAGAGGCTTCGACCTTCCTGAGGACGAAGTCCCCCGGTTGGAAACGTCTGTCTCGGACCTTGGCGTTGTAGTATCGAGTGAGGCGGCGCTGGTACTCTGTTGCTCGGACGTTTGCGATCTCTCGGAGTTCGTCTGCCAGGTCGAGGTTCTCGAGCAACTTTTGCCCGTTTGCCCCGGGTGAGAAGCTGATCACTCGGAGAGACGGATTGGCGATCTCTAATGGAACGACGGCTTCGGTGCCATATACCAACTGAAAAGGGATTTCACCGGTTGCCGTCCTGGGGGTCGTTCGGTGCGACCATAGTACGCTAGGCAATTCCTCGAGCCAGCTACCCTTAGCCTTGCCGAGTCTGGTTTTTATGCCTTTCAAGATAGTCTTGTTGGCATTTTCAACCAGCCCGTTGGCCTGAGGGTGGGCGACCGAAGTGAAGTGGTTGCAGATATTTAGGTCGGCGCACCTGTCTCGGAAATACCGAGAGTCGAATTGCCGACCGTTATCGCTTACTATCACTTGGGGGATGCCAAAGTGACAAATGATCGATTTCCAAACAAAGCCCCAAACGACTATCTCGGTGATCCTTGCCGTAGCCTCGGCCTCGATCCACTTGGTGAAGTAGTCGATGGCGACGATGATGAACTTCTTCTGGGACTGGGCCGTCGGGAATGGCCCAAGGATATCGATTCCCCACCGAGCGAAAGGGTAAGGCTCGGTTAGGGTGACAAGTTCCGTAGCCGGCTGATAGACCAAATGGTCGAACCGCTGGCAACGGTCGCACTGCCGTGCGTGAGCCGTGCAGTCGCGCTGCAGGGTGGGCCACCAGTAACCCTGCCGTAGTAGGATCCTGGCTAGCGGCCGACCTCCTGCATGCGCTCCGTACGGGCCTTGGTGAATCTCTTGGATGGCTTGGCTTGCTTCGTCGGGACCGAGGCACTTCAGGAGGGGACCGGAGAACGATCTTCGGTAGAGAGTGTTGTCGAGGATGACGAAGCGCCGAGCTTGATACTTCATTCGGCGGGCTTCCCGAGGGTCGGAGGGCTCTTGGGAGTCCTGTAGCCAGGACAGGTAGGGGGAGCGCCAGTCACTTGGAGTGGCCGAGTCAACAGCGAGGAGCTCCGTGTCGATGCTCGGGCGCTCTAGCTCTTCTAGGAGGACCGATCGTGTACCTTCTGGGTCTAGGGAGGAGGCCAGCCAAGAGAGGGCGTCTGCCCGAGAGTTTTGCTCCCGAGCTATCCGGACTACCCCCAAATTCCTCGAACTGTTAGGCCAGGCTTCGGACCAACTAAAGGTATTTGATCATGGGTGCCTCCCGAGCTTCATACTCACCGTTGACCTGACCCGCGACCAGCTGAGAGTTGGTGTGGATCCTGACTCGCTCGACCCCCAACCGTCGGGCCATGCGTGCTCCCGAGATAAGGGCCTCGTACTCCGAAGTATTGTTGGATGCCTGAAAGTTGAATTTCAAGGCGTACTGTAGCTCTATCCCTTCGGGGGACCTCAGGAGGATCCCCGCACCGCTGCCTGCCGAATTGGACGATCCATCGATGAACAGTTCCCAGGTTGGCCCGGTCATGGTCGGAGGCCTGTCTTCGGTCGGGATGGTGCTTTCGGCAATGAAGTCGGCGAGCGCTTGGCCTTTGATTGCTGATCGTGGCCGGTACGAGATGTCGTAGGCCCCGAGCATAATGGCCCATTTGACGAGTCGCCCTGAGGCCTCGGGGTGGGCCAGAATCTTCTTCAACGGCTCGCCGGTTAGCACGGTGATGGGGTGCCCCTGGAAGTAGGGTCGGAGGCGCCTTGCGGAGGTAACCAACACTAGCACGAGTTTCTCGGTTGCGGGGTACCTCCGTTCGGCCTCATTGAGCACCTTGCTGGTGTAGTAGACCGGTCTTTCGATTCCCGAGTCATTTCTGACTAGGACCGAGCTGACCGTGGATGGCGTCGCCGAGAGGTAGAGCAGCAAGACTTCGCCGGGGACGGGCTTGGAGAGCACCGGTGGCGAAGCCAGGAACTTCTTAAGCTCGACGAATGCTGTCTGGCATTCCTCATCCCATGCGAACGTAGCAGATGCTAGCTTGGGTCCCCTCATCAGTTTGAAGAAGGGCAAGCATCGTTCGGCCGCACGGGACAGGAAACGACTGAGAGCGGCGACACGCCCTGTCAGTCGCTGGACGTCTTTAACGCACGTGGGCGGGCGCATGTCCAGGATGGCCTGGACTTTGTCGGGGTTGGCTTCGATCCCGCGCTGAGTGACCAGGAAACCCAGGAACTTCCCGGACTTTACTCCAAAGGCGCACTTGGCGGGGTTGAGCTTCATGTTGTACTTCAGGAGGGTGCCGAAGGTTTCGACATGGTCGGTGAAGTGGTCTTGGGCCTTGGGGGTCTTGACGAGCATGTCGTCGATGTAAGCCTCGACGTTCCGACCTAGCTGTCCCTCGAACATGTGATTTACCAGTCGCTGATACGTGGCCCCAGCGTTCTTCAACCCGAAGGGCATCCAGGTGTAGCAATACATGCCGTAGTCAGTGATGAAGGCGGTCTTCTCGACGTCTTCTGGATTCATTCTGATCTGGTGATAACCCGAATAGGCATCTAGGAAGCTGAGTATCTCGTTGCCCGAGGTTGAATCAACCAATTGGTCGATGCTCGGAAGCGGATAGTAGTCCTTGGGGGTAGCCTTATTCAGATCGGTGAAGTCCACGCACATTCGCCATTTGCCTGTGGTTTTTGGCACCAGGACGACGTTGGCTAGCCACATTGGGTACAGGACTGGTCTAAAAAGACCGCTCTCTTGCCCCTTGGTGACCTGCACCTTGATGATCGCCTGCTTCTCTGGTGTGTGCTTCCTTCGACGCTGCTGCACGGGCTTCACGGTAGGGTCGAGGTTGAGCTTGTGCATCACGGTCTTCTCTGGTATGCCAGGGAGTTGATCATCGGACCAAGCAAAGACCTGAATGTACTCAGAAAGGAATTTCTTGTATTGCTGCTGTTCCTTAGGTGGTAGGTCGGCTCCGATCCTTACTCCGAGGGTCGGGTCATCGTTTAGGAATACCGTTAGCAATTCGCCACCGGGCTCGGTGGTTACGGTCTTTCCCTCGATTCCCTTGGGGCCCTATCCTTCCCGTCCGGCCTTAAGGCTTCCACCGAGATGTTGTAGCACCTTCTAGCCGTGGCCTGGTTACCTCGGACTTCCCCCAACCCATTTTTGGTGGGAAACTTCATTTTCTGGTGATAGGTAGATGGTACGGCCTTTATTCAGCTGAGGATTTTCCGGCCGAAAATGGCGTTGTACACTATCATACCCTTGATCACTATGAAGTCCGCCATGACCGTAACGGTTTTGGGTGGGGTGCCGATGGTGACCGGCAGGCTTAGGGCTTCCTCGGGGTAGGTGGCCAGGCCGTTAAACCCGCAAAGGGGTGTTCGGATCGGGCGGAGCTTGGATGGGTCTTCCCCCATCCTGAGGAAACAGTCATAAGATAATACATCGGGGGCGCTCCCATTGTCAACCAGAATTCTATCTATGTTACAATGGTTTATTGTGGCCGAGATAACGAGGGCATCATCATGCGGGGTGTTCAGCCCTTCCAGGTCTTGGTCGGAGAAGACTATGACCTGGGGCTCCCTCGGCGGGCCCCTGGAGGGCTCTAAGGCCTGGCTGGCCCGCTCGGCATGACGCTTCCTTCCTCGGCTGGTGTCGCCGCCCGATGCCGTCCCCCCGGAGATGACGTTGATGTGGACCCCTCGGGGGGCGTTGTCGATCTCCTCGGTGGCGTCTCGGTCTTCCTTGCGCCCGGCTGCAAATCGGGCCAGGTGCCCCTGACGGATGAGACGCTCGATCTCGTCTTGAAGCTGGTGACAGTCGCCGGTGTGGTGCCCGTGGTCGCCGTGGAACAGGCGATGCCTGTCGCGCTTGCGGTTCTTCGACCTCATTGGTTCGGGCTGGCGGAGGTGTCCCGAGTCTTTGATGTCTTCATAGATCTCGTAGACTGGCGCGGTCAACGGGGTGTATCGTTCTTACTTCCATTTGTGCTCTCCTTCCCGATCGCGCTTCTTGCCCGAGCCAGGATTTGGCTCGGAAGCCCGCTTCTTGTCCCCCTCCCGCCCCGAGCCGGTTGTGTCTCGGCAAGCGCTGAGTACTTCTTCACACTCGGCGTGGCGCAGTGCCAGAGTCACTAGCTCGGCAAGGGTCGAGGGAGGGTGGAGGACCAGTTCGCGGTGGAGATTTTCATCCCGGGTGCCCCCAGTCAGAGCGGTCGTGGCCAAGGCCACATCCAGGCGGGGAATTCTGAGGGCTTCCGATTTAAATCGGTGGACATAAGCCCGGAGCCTTTCCCCTTGCGCCTGTTTGAGGGCCAGGAGCCTCGCTACTGACCTTGGGGGGGCGCTCCCGGCGAAGCTTTCCTTGAAGACTCGCCCGAATTGCCTGAAGTCCCGGATGGACCCCGGGGCGAGGGCCCGGAACCATGCATGAGCGCCTTGGACCAGGGTGGCCGCAAAGGCTCGGCATTTGATAGGATCCGGCGTTCCATGCAGAGTTACCAGGGCGTCGAAGCTGTCGTAGTGGTCGGCTGGGTCGCCCTGGCCATCATAGAGCTTGAAGGTCGGAATGGAGGTTCTGGGAGACACCTCTGCCTTCAAGATGTATTCGGAGAAAGGGGATTTCTCCTCGTCCTCCGGGAAAGAGGTTTTCTGCAGGGCGTGGAGGGCGCGCTCTTGCTCTGCAAAATGTCTTTCAAAATCCCTCAATCGGAGGGATAGTTCCGGCTGCGATCATGCCGTCGGACTGGGGGGAACGTCGTGGCGATCCTCAGGAACGTCAGTGCCCGAGCGCGAAGGCCTCGCCCCCTGCTTCCCTTTTCTGGGCGTGGAGGAAGCCTCTTGCAACGGGGGCGGAGCTTGCGAGGGTCCTCCCACGTTGTTGCGGATGAGCTGTTGACCGCGGAGGGTGAAGCGGCCCCCAGCGGTATGCTGGGATGCACTTCGACGGGGGGGGCTCCCGGAAGGGGCGCGGGACCTGGCATCCCTTGCCGCCTGGGCCCTCATGAGCTCCACGAGGATGTCAAGCTTCTTATTGAGGGCCTGGAAGACCTCGTCGCCACCGTTGGGGGGTGCCCCTGTCGCCGTCGGAAGGGGCGGCGGCCCGTTGGTGGGGACGCTGGCGTTGGAGGGAGGGTTCTGTGAGGCCCTAGAGGGGCCATCTCCTGCCGTCACCACGGCCTTACCCCTCTCGCCGGCGGACCTCCTCCCTGAGCTTCGTCTCACCATCTTGGCTCTTCGTGCGTTTCCCACAGACGGCGCCAGATGAAGAGGTGAAATCTCACGCTGTGTCCTGAGCGGGCTGTCGATCACCAGAAGATGAATTGCAAGACAGGGAAACTAATCAGAGGGCCCAGGGGGTTTCCCTGGGGAAAAACCCTCCGATAGTTAAGTCAGTAGAGCTGTGGTGGAAGCAATAATGGGGAGGAGAAAAATTAGTGCGCGAGATTCCTCTCCACCAGAGGGGTGAAGCGGATCGTGCTCAGGAGTTTGGGGTATGAGTGCCTTAATGGCCCTTACCTTCCACCGGAGGGTATCCCTGGTTTAAATAGTATGCCGCCTTCAGGAGTCCTGCAAGCTGAGGGGTTTCCGGCGGGAGTTACGTCCTCAACGTGGGCTTTCATGGCCTTATCGTGGGAACGTTATCGCCTCGAAGTCCGACGGCTTCTTGATTCCCCTGTCCATTGGGGACTCTTAACGGCAGCACGAATGGATAATATCTGGTCTGGCCGAGCTTCTGAAACGCCAGCCCTGTTCGGGCGATGAGCATAGCTCGGCGAAAGAGGGATTGGATAGGTCAGCGAATGCCTGTCTCTCCCGGGCAGGGAAACGGCTTGGGCCGGACCCTCCTTGTGACTTGACCATTACTCGGGCCCTCCGAGCCTAGGGGCCGCCGGGGAGAGTTGGTTTCTCGAGTGTTTGTTCATTGGGCTTTTCTTTCCTAAGTGGGCCCTGTGGGTTGTCACTCAGGTGAGCCTGCCTCGTTGGACCCTGTTGGGTCTTGTTGGGCTGCTCTTTGAGTGGGCTGCAGAAATCCCCCTCTCCACTTGTTATGTCTACCGAGTGTGTTGTTATCGGTAGCTGTTTTCGTGGCATGGGTTGTGTCTCCTTTCCCTGTGAGACGTAAGTGATGTTGCCCTGTTTCGGAGGTGTCAGACATGTGTTCACTTGTGTGCCATGCTCGTTCTATGGATTTGTGTGTCTTGAGATCTGGAGCGTGTGCCTGTGATTGTGGTCTGGCAGTATCCCTCTGAATTGTGTTTTTTGAGAATCGTGTTATTGTGTTATCGTGCTTTGTGTTTAAGGTTTGGCTGATGCTTGGAGAGCGTGGCCAATCTTTGGGTTTGTTCTTCCCTTGTTCACTTGTTGGCTCCTTGAATTTTGAGGATGAAATTCCTTTAAGGGGGGGGACTATAATATCCTGGATTCTTCAGATTGGAATCAGAGAGCTATCGGATCACTTTCGTGGGCCATGATACGTGTTTTACGATCCACGCGGGTTTTTCCCTTGTATAACTTACGAAACCCAGTGGAGAGTTGACCGTTGAGTTTTGTTACTTAGGGACGCTACATGTGCGTTGAGCTCGTTCCGAGGATCGTGAAGACTATTTTTTCATATTTTTTTGAATTTACAGATTTTCGTGCCAAAAATTGGATTTTAGGAAAATTGCATAATTTCCTAATTTCTTTTTCTTATTAACCCTTTCTCTCTCCTCCCTCACTTCTCTCATTACTCTCCCTCTGTTCTCTCTCTTCTATTCTCCTCTCCCCCGGACGCGCGACCAATCCGGAGCTGGGTGAGGCAGTGACGGCATGGAGCTGACTTGGAACGTGATGGCGTGAAGAATGGAGCGTAGCGTTGGCGCGATCCCCCGGTGGATTCAGAGCCGGTGTTGGCGGGTTCGTGTGATGGTTTTCGGCATCTTGTGACCGTTTCGGTGCGTGAGATCTTCGGTGGAGGTAGTGGGACAGATACCCTACTCTTCTCCTGCGTTCCCTCGCGATTTGGAGCTGAACGGTGTGAGTTTGAGCGGGTTTTGCTTCGGTTGGGCGAGAAGCATGTTCGAGGCATATGAGCCGTGTTCGCCATTTCAGGTGATGGTTTCTAGTGTAAATGGTTTCATTTGAACCCCTGGCATGTTGGGATTCATTTCCCGTCAGTTTTACTGTATTTGGCAGAGAATCAGAGTCGGTATGAGCCCGACTATCCATGTGAGTCATTTTGGGTTGATTCATGGGAATCGCCCGTTTCTTACGTTTTTACGCGTGGTTTGGCCCCTTCCGGCTTATGGAAGGTTGGCAATGTGATTAGGGTTGTTTCCCCATTGTTCTGGCGATGATTGGGGCGTGGAAAATGAGTTTTCATGCAGATTTTCTGGTTTTTGCTCCATGACGAGAATGCACTCGTTGTGTGCGCCACGTTCTCAGTGGACCGCGCTACCACAATGCATCACGTCTCGTGAAGGAGATGAATAGTTTGGCGGTTAGGAACACGTCGCACGTGATGGGTGCGATCCTTTGTTAATGCGACCCAGGTGAGGGGCACATTTATATGTTGTCACGCTTGAGGTTCAGGCCGCGTCTATTAACGCGACCCAGGTAAGCACCGCGTCAATGTGATATCGGGACCCATGTGGTGGGCGCGTTCTATTGATATCGCGACCCTCTGTGCGGGCGTGTTAATGTTTTCTATTTTCCGTGTCTTATTTGAGCTCTCTTGGGCTCTAGTGAACCCAAGATTCGATGCCTTGTTGGCTTTTAACTCGATGGATGCCTTCGGTGTCTTGTGAGAGACATATGTGTATCAAGGAATCTCGAAGGAACGATTTTATCCTGAGCAGTGTGTAGTGTTGTGTTTTTTCCAGTTAATGTGGCTTTGACCCCTTGGTTGGCCCATTGTTCCATGGATGTCTTGGACGTCCTATGAGGGCTGTGACCGTGTTATAGGGTGTCTGAGAGGGCCATTGCACTGAGTGGTGTTTTGTGTTATATTGAGGGTCATTATGGTTTCTGGTCAACTCAGTTGCGACCCAGCGGTTGACATGTGATATCGTGAGTGTCTCATCTATCATGTGAGGATTAAGACAAGGTTTCAGGCAGTTGGAGGTGTTATCTTACCTTGATCTACGTGCCATGTGGTTTGAGGGCTTTTGATGATCCCTCGTGTTCCGTGCTTTGTGTTATACGGAATTGAGAGTCCGTTGTGCGGCTTAGAGGCCGAGGACTCACTGTGGATGTGTTTTACCGTAGATTTTGGCTTAAGGACTAGGCTGATTAACAGCGTGTTACTGTGATGTGTGACGATCGTGACCTAAGTCTTGTGACTCAAGGATCGTTGTCATCAGTTCTAGTTGACTGTCCTTAGTCTGGTTGTAGTGCTGTACTGCACTGTGCTCCGTGGTAAGTGCGATAGGTGTGTGCTTACACTATCTGTACTTCGGTGTTCGCTATTTTATAGTCTCTATGTCTAGTGAGCCTCCACTTGTCGTAGCCTGACGACACTTTCCAGTGTGTCGGCTCACCTAGGAGTGGTGGTGGGGCAGTTCCCGACATATGGTTTTTGATGCGGGACGGACAGCGCAAACCTGGGACTCTAGCTTGCAGACGTCCCTAAGTGAGGGAAACGCGAGATCATGCGCGGTTGAGAATCTGACAATGAGCCTTGGGTATCGGCTTTTCCGCGTGTACTCGGATTGAGTCACGGGACGGGTTCACTCACTCACTCTCGCAGCGGTGATAAAAAGAAATATTGAGCTAGTAATCCTATCACTCTAGCAGCGGCATTCAAAAATATACGAGATAAGCAAATGCGGTAAAGAGGGAGGTGAGTTTACCTCCACGCTCCGGGCGTGGGGAAGACGATCCCGGCCAAGACTCGTACTCCAGGTACATAGCAATTAAATTATTACAGCAGTAATTTTATGCCCCACTCCACGTAGGGAGGTAAAGGGTGACAAAAATAACCTAGGAATACCAAGCTTGGGTTGACGGACAGCAATTTGGAACGCTCTCGGGCCGGAGACAAATTGCGGGTTCGGCTCGGTTCTGCGGGTCCCGCGGGATAGCAGGCGGGTCCGGCTGTTGGGATGGTGGTGCCTGGGCGTCTCCTTACTGCGGCGGCTTACTGGAACACTGCTAATGGGTTTCCGAGCGATCTCCGGGAGCGGCGGTCGCCGAAGGTATCCCGGCGTATTTTACCAGGATTTACGGGTGGACTGATTTGCTGGCCTGTCCACGGATCTGAATTGCACGCCTCCATGAAAAGAATTTTTGCGGCTAGATCCGATGTCGGATCGACACAAAATTGGTACCAATACATAAAGGACTCAAAGGGATACAACATATAATTATTTCAGATCCTTCCAGTAGACGAATTAGAAATGAAAATGACTGTGGGTTGTAGTTTCTTTCTGGCTTGGAATTACAGACACACAGGGAAGAACAAGAACTTCCTGAAGATGAATTTTGACCGATAGGAAAACAATAGATCTAGACTCTAGAAAAATTATGGGTGGAAGGGGCATAAGTGAGGAACAAGTATACTTTTTTTTAGGATTTATGAAGATGTATAAGATGGCGGGAAAAATAGAAGAATAGACTCCTATCCTGCAGATCTACAAACTGGCAGACTATCAGGGGCGGAACTACAATTATGGAAAACATAGCAAATGACCTCTGATTGGCACGAAATTTAAAATGGAGACTGGGGATAACAAGAAAAACAAACACTAAAAATTACAGCTCGATCAGATCACCTGATGTGGAGATAAAAATCGAGTTTCAACCTTCTATCCTGATGTAGATAGAACTTCGACGCGGTGGCGGTGGTGGTGCGACGACGGCTCGATGGCGGCGGCGGCGGCGGAGCTGAGCTTCTCACTCAGAGAGGTGGAGGGGAGGAGGATTCACACGTCAAGAAATTCATAGAAATCCATCTGCAAGGGGGTGGGAGACAGAAAGGGGCACCCTTGGGCTCTTGGAATAATTTTCTGAAATTCTTCTTCATTAATTCTCCATTAACTCCACAAATGACACTATACACATGTTTATATAGAGCATGGCAAGGGGTGGGGGTTGAGAATTTCGTGGCAGAGAGGGGAGGGGTGAGGGGGTGCGCACCATGGACTTAGGTGGGGGAGAGGAAGACAAAGGGGAGGGGAAGGAAACTTCCTCCCTTTGAAAATTCAAAGGAGGGAAGTCCAAGTTTCGTAGGTTGTCTACCTTGGACCAAGAAAGGGGGGCGCCCCCTTCCACTAGCCACCTAGCCTCCATCCCATTTCCCTTTTCATACCTAGCATGCTAACCCATTAGGCATGTTCACATTGAAGCCCCTGTTGGCCCAATTAAGGCCCAAAGGTCCATTAACTCTAGCCCAATACCTAGCCTAGCCCATTTGCCATATTTAACACAATTGTCCAACATGGACTACAATAGGACCCAACATGGCCTAAAAATGTGAAATAAAGGTGACGGTTCGATCGATGCGTCCACGTCCTCCGCGAGCTAAGCGGGCCCCGGCGTATCCTCAGCCACCAATGCGTATTGCGGCGTGTGTCCGCACCAATTCTCCCCGGGTGGGGGAACTCGACCCCGTCGAGTAAGGGGTGCAGCGGCTCGTGTGGCTCCGGCAGATCTGTCACCGACCTGGTAGCGCGGAGTACGCTTCACTCCAATTGATCGTCACCTGCTCATCCCGTATAGATTCGATATGCTCACGCTACTATGGGAATGAGGCTATAGGTGGACACTCCGGGGTGGGGTCACTCTCAAAGGGGAAGAGGCGGCTAGAAGACTCACTAGGAATCACTGCTGGGTCCCTTCATGTGACTAGATCCGATATGTTGAGATAGAGTCGATCCCAGATTCCGACAAGTCTCCAACGTACGCATTAGATCCGACTTGCTTCACACTTGAGAGGGATTGACAACGCGAGCTGACATGAAACCAACTCGACTCGATGCATGCAGACTCACTATGCACTCGACAATCTTGATAAAAATAAAGAAAAACACAGACTCACACATGACCCTAAACAAACCTACTGTTAGTCCGACTCATACATATGCAATGGTGGTCCGGGACACCCGAATGTGTGACGTGCATACACGAGATGTAACCAAGTGTCGGTAGGATCATGGGTTCCTAGACATCCCAAAATGCACCACTCATGTACTGACGGCTGTTGGATTTGGGAGGTTTGGGTGGGCCAGGAGGGTTGGATGCATCTTCTGCATCATCCCTATATGTAGGTGTATCTCGCCAGTGAACGGGCTTGGTGGGTGTAGATGGCCAGGCTCGTGGAAAAGGGGTGTGATAGTTGACTCCCTCGAAAAAGTGGAGTAAATGTGGTGGGTCAAGGGGTTCACTAGGGAATGGGTCGAAGGGATCAAAGAAAGTGTGACCCCTCGAATTGGGCTCCCATAGGTCACGGTCCCATGTCGGATGTTCTTGAAGGTGTAGATGGTCACCTTCATCCATTGTGGTGGGTGGGACGGTGATCTCATGTAGACAATATGGTTCCTCCCTCGGGAAAAGTGAAAAGAAATATGGCTCTGCCGGCATAGGGAGGAATAAAAGGATCTCCATGGTGACATGACCCACAGTGCACACGGAGGTAATGGACCCCAAAGCAGGATGGGTGAAGCTACAACCTGTGGGTCGGTCGAAGTCTAGGGCCAATAAGTGTGTCAACTGCAACTGTAGGTCTAATCCCTTAAGAAGGTCATCCAATGGATCAACATGGTGACTAGATCGGAATGTGGTATGGAATGAGTTGACTGGCACTAAAGGTAGTGTGGGGTCCATGGATGGATAGCATGATGCTCTATAGACCAAGCCCATCTTGAGCCAACTAAGTAGTGGCTCGACGATGAAAAGCTTTCCCATTAGAAACATGGGTGGCTCTGGCGGAGGTGGCCCCAAAGGAGGTGGTTCCGAATGAAGATCGGAAGGTAAGGGTGGTGGCAATGGAGCTCTCATGGGTGGGGAAGGGATGTCCTCCCTGAGGGGAAGAGGTCCTTGGGGTGGCACCGGGTTGTGAGGCTCCGGCAGGAATCCATCAATTTGAGTACACATCCTATCCAACCGATCCGAAATAATTTTGAAAAGTTCAGCAATGGTCGGGTTTGGAGTAGGGGTATCGTGATGGACTCACCCATAATCACTCGGCCTAGGATTGGGCTTAGGCTCGTCTACATGTGGGGCTCTTTGCCTCCAACTATGACCCACTTGGTTTGAGGTGATTGGGTGGGGTCGGTTGGAGGTGACCGGGTGGGGAAGGTTAGAGGTGACTGGGTAGGACTGGTGGGAGGTGACTGGGTGGGGAAGATAGACCCTCCTAAGCTCCTTCTTCATGTCCCACCATGACTCGATGGGCCATTGCCTCCTAATCTGCCTCAAGCATTCAATGTCTCTCCACTTCTCGGCAGCCTCATGAAGAAGCCTATCCTTGGCAAAAGAGAATTGCCTGGCCTCGAACATGATGTAATAATCGAAATATTTATCCATGGCAGCTTCCCAATGTAGGTAGTCGCTCGAGACTTTGGAGCCACAAAAGTATGAGGCTTCAGGCCTAATGAAGGAGATAGGATGGTTTCCAAGCCCATCGGTGTGCCAACGGTTATATCGCCTGGGTGACCGGGAATCCATTAGAAACTGGGGAACTACAAGATGGACATGCCGACACAAAGTTTGGAATGCACTAACTAATGCACACTACGGAACCTAGACTTAACCAAAATTCGGTACTAGGCGGAGGTTTGATCCAAAGATCGCGCTCACGCAAGTGAATCACTGTCCCGATAGACGTAACCTAACGTTCGGGCAACACCTTTTGATATACCGAATAAAGGTATGCAAATGCAACCTCGAACTGACTTAAATGACTCTTTTTCTTTGTTTTTAAACAAATATTACCCAAGACTCAACCTTCCCCTCTGATACCAATTTGATGCGGGACGAACAACGCGAACCTGGGACTCTAGCTCGCGGACGTCCCTAAGCGAGGGAAACGCGGGATCGTGCGCGGTTGAGAAACCGGCAATGAGCCTTGGGTATCGGCTTTTTCGCGTGTACTCGAATTGAGTCACGGGACAGGTTCACTCACTCACTCTCGCAGCGGTGATAAAAAGAAATATTAAGCTAGTAATCCTATCACTCTAGCAGCGGCATTCAAAAATATACGAGATAAGCAAATGCGATAAAGAGGGAGGCGAGTTTACCTCCGCGCTCCGGGCGTGGGGAAGACGATCCCGGCCAAGACTCGTACTCGCGGTACACAGTAATTAAATTATTACAATAATAATTTTATGCCCCACTCCACGCAGGGAGGTAAAGGGTGACAAAAATAACTCGGGAATACCAAGCTTGGGTTGATGGGCAGCAATTTGGCACGCTCCCGGGCCGGAGACGAACAGCGGGTTCGGCTCGGTTCTGCGGGTCCCACGGGACAGTAGGCGGGTCCGACTGCTGGGACGGCGGTACCCAGGTCTCTCCTTACTACGGTGGCTTGCTGGAACACTGATGATGGGTTTTCGAGCGATCTCTGGGAGCGGAGGTCGCCGAAGGTATCCCGGCGTATTTTACCAGGATTTACCAGTGGATTGATTTACTGGCCTGTCCACGGATCTAAACTGCGCGCCTCCACGAAAAGAATTTATGCGGCCAGATCCGGTGTCGGATCGACGCAAAATTTGTACCGATGGATAGAGGACTCAAAGGGCTACAACACATAATTATTTCACATCCATCCAGTAGATGAATTAGAAATGAAAACGACTGTGGGTTGTAGTTTCTTTCTGGCTTGGAATTATAGACACACGGGGAAGAACAAGAACTACCTGAAGACGAATTTTGACCGATAAGAAAATAATGGATCTAGACCCCAGAAAAATTATGGGTGGAAGGGGCATAAGTGAGGAACACGTATAGTTTTTTGGGGATTTATAGAGTAGTATAAGATGGCGGGAAAAATAGAAGAACAGACCCCTATCCTACAGATCTGCAAACTGGCAGACTATCAGGGGTGGAACTAAACTGATGAAAAAAATAGCAAATGACCTCTGATTGGCACAAAATTTAAAATGGAGACTGAGGATAACAAGAAGAATAAACACTTAAAATTGCAGCTCGATCCGATCTCCTGATGTGGAAATAAAAATTGGGATTCAACATTCTATCCTGATGTAGATAGAACTTCGACGCGGTGGCGGTGGTGGTGCGACTGTGGCTCGATGGCGGCGGCGGGGGCGGGGCTGAGCTTCTCACTCAGAGAGGGGGAGGCGAGGAGGATTCACACCTCAAGAAATTCACAGAAATCCATCTGCAAGGCGGTGGGAGAGAGAAAGGGGTGCCCTTGGGCTCTTGGAACAATTTTCTAAAAATCTTCTTCATTAATTCTTCATTAACTCCACAAATGACAGTATACACATGTTTATATAGAGCATGGCAAGGGGTGGGGGTTTGGAATTTCATGGGAGAGAGGGGAGGGGTGAGGGGGTGCGCACCATGGACTTAGGTGGGGGAGAGGGAGACAAAGGGTAGGGGAAGGAAGCTTCCTCCCTTTGAAAATTCAAAGGAGGGAAGTCCAAGTTTGGTAGGTTGCCTACCTTGGACCAAGAAAGGGGGGCGCCCCCTTCCACTAGCCACCTAGCCTCCATCCCATTTCCCTTTTCATACCTAGCATGCTAACCCATTAGGCATGTTCACATTGAAGCCCCTTTTGGCCCAATTAAGGCCCAAAGTCCCATTAACTCTAGCCCAATACCTAGCCTAGCCCATTTGCCATATTTAACACAATTGTCCAACATGGACTACAATAGGGCCCAACATGGCCTAAAAATGTGAAATAAAGGTGACGGCTCGGCTGATGCGTCCACGTCCTCCGCAAGCTAAGTGGGCCCTGGCGTATCCTCGGCCACCAATACATATTGCGGCGTGTGTCCGCACCAGTTTTTAGGCTAGTTCCCATGGGCCCCCTTTCTTTGCGGTAGCATCCTACTGGGGGGGAAAACTAGCTAGAGGCATGGCTCAAGGTATTGGGCTTGTGTGTGCACACGTGGTCAAGGGTGATTCGACGAGTGACGACGGGAGTGACCCTGACTTGTAACTCGTTACTATTGTTCCTTGTGCTTGGTTCTTTGTGAGTGTCTCTGTTACCGCCGTGCTAGGCAAGTGCGAGATACTTGTGGCGCAGTGTACGACGTCAATGGACGCATCTAGTCGTTCTTCTAGTGAGGAGGTGCTTCTGTCACTTGACGCATGACTCTTGTGACTTGTGTTTTCGTGACTTTTCCAAGTAGCCTGTGCTTGGCTTCACTCGAGGCTATGGGTTTTGTAGCATACATGACGGTGAGCTCATGTATGTTTGTGCCTTTGACTCTGTAGGTCTTTGGTAGGCTTTACCTATTTTGGTAGGTTTTTCACGATAGGGTTTCGTGATTCGACAATACACCGGTAATGCCTGACTTTGTGAGATCAGGGTTCACCTTTCTATTGATGTTAGGAGTAGTTTAGAGGGCCGAGGTTCCTTCGGATGTCGTGTTCCATAGTACGGCTATTTTCCTCTTTACTATTGTTCCTGATCCGACTTTTTTATTGCTTTGCTTTAGCGTAGCACTGTTGTTTCTGCGTTGTTTTATGGTAGGGTTCTGCGGGATCCCTACCGAGCCAGTGACAGGAGGCTCACCCCTGACCTTTTAGGTGTAGCAGTTCTTCTTCCTGCTGGGCGGTACCTGTTGCGTGGTTCTTAGTTGCCAATGTCGGGTTTCCCCCGACTTGAGAGTATGTTCTCTTTCCTGTTGGACTGTACTTATTTTTATGTTGGGCTGGACTCTGTTAGTTTGCTTTGTTAAATAAAATTTAATTTTATTTCTGCTACTTTAGTAATCCTGATCATTGAAATTTAATGGCTTACTGCTTTATCTTGAAGTTCAATGTACTATCACATACCTTTCTATCCCTACAGAGCTTTTTCGCTCTTAGGAGGCCTCGTAGGTTCCAAGTGGTATCGGGTTTACCTGGTATCCGGAGTCTTGGTCACCACACCCCCCTTCTAGATCCTATCAGTATCTCTGCTATCTAGCAGTCTCAAGGTGTCCAACAACAAATGCTCCTATAGCTTTCATGCAGCTGATGGATAGTGTGTTCTGCCCTACTTAGATCAGTGGGTCGTGGTATTTATCGATGATATTCTTATATACTCCAAGAGCAAGGAGGAGCATGAGGAGCACTTGAAAACGTCATTGCAGATACTGAGAGAGCATCAGTTATATGCTAAGTTTGGTATGTGTGAGTTTTGGCTGCAAGAAGTATCCTTCCTAGGCCACATCGTCACCAGGGATGGCATTGTTGTAGATCCCTCTAAGGTAGGAGCAGTAAGGAATTGGGATAAGCCTACGAATTTAACTGAAGTTAGAAGTTTCCTAGGTCCAGCAGGCCATTATCAAAGATCCATTAAGGATTTCTCTAAGATCGTAGTACCCCTGACTAGATTGGCCTGTAAAGAGAATCAATTTGAATGGTCAGAGGAGTGTGAGAAGAGTTTCCAGACACTAAAGGAGTGTTTGACTACCACCCTTGTGTTAGCCTTGCCTTCTGGAGAAGGAGGTTTTGAAGTCTATACCGATACCTCAGGAATTGGATTAGGTTGTGTATTGATGCAGCATGGTAGGGTTATAGCCTATTCTTCTAGACAGTTGAGGAAGCATGGAGAGAACTATCCTATCCACGACTTAGAGCTCGCTGCCGTGGTGTTTGCCTTAAAAATTTGGAGGCACTACCTGTATGGAGAAACTTTTGTTGTATTTTCTGATCATAAGAGCCTGAAGTATTTGTTCTCCCAGAATGAGCTTAATATGAGACATAGGAGATGGCTTGAATACTTAAAGGATTTTGACTTCTCCATAAAATATCACCCTGGGAAAGGCAATGTAGTGGCAGATGCCTTAAGTCAGAGGCCGATAGCTAAGTTGTCGAGCCTTATGTTGTAAGAATGGAGGATGCTTGAGCAACTAGCAAACCTAGATCTCAACATTTGTGAGAAATAGGATCGGATTGTGATCGCCCTGGTTCAGCTTCATCTAGAACTGATGTCTGAAATTAAGACCTTGCAAGAAAATGACCCTTTCCTGGTAGAGATCAAGGAAAGTTTGAATAGTCGACCAGATTTTATGCTGGCCGAGGATGGCAGATTATTGTTCTGAGAAAGAACTTGCGTCCCTGATTCAGGCAAAGTGAAGAACAAGATCCTTGAAGAAGCCCATAGGTCTAAGTATACAATCCACCCTGGAGCTACTAATATGTACCGAGATTTGAAGAGGACCTTTTGGTGGCCGAGCATAAAGAAAGAAGTGGCTGAGTTCGTGAGTAGATGCTTAGTATGACAGCAGATGAAGGCTGAGTATTTTAGACCTGCCGGGAAGTTAAAGCCTCTCGAAATATCACAGTGGAAGTGGGAAAGTATCGGCATGGAATTTATCATGGGTTTACCTAGAACTCGTGGTGGTTTCGACGCAATTTGGGTAACCATGGATCAATTAACTAAGTCCGCGCATTTCTTGCCTATCAAGTCGAAGTGGATAGTGGATGTGTTAGCTACTTTGTACTAGAAAGAGGTAGTGAGGTTGCATGGTGTACCTATGAATATTGTGTCTGACAGAGACCCCAGGTTCACATCTTATTTTTGGAAAGGATTGTAGGGATCCTTGAAAATCGATCTGAATTTTAGTACCGCCTTTCATCCTCAGACTGATGGGCAAACAGAGAGAACAAACCAGATTGTAGAAGATATGTTAAGGGCTTGAATGATTGACTTCGGAGGTAGCTGGCATGAACATCTATCCCTGATAGAATTTGCTTACAACAACAGTTACCAGTCTAGTATTCAGATGGCACCGTTTGAAGCTTTGTATGGAAGAAGTTGTAGATCACCCTTGTGCTGGGATGAGGTAGGCGAGAAGTAATGGCTTGGACCGGATCTTATTTCAGAATCAACCAAGAACATTCAGACTATCAAAGATCGTCTACAAATTGCACAGTCCAGACAGAAGAGATATGCTGACAACCGAAGAAGAGATTTGGAGTTCCAAGTTGGTGAGCACGTATTTCTAAAAATCTCACCTACGAGAGGAGTCAAAAGATTTGGCATCAATGGCAAGCTATGTCCAAGATTTGTTGGTCCGTTTGAAATTCTGGAGAGTGTAGGAGAAGTTGCGTATATATTGGCCTTACCACCCTAGTTGTCAGGCGTGCATAGTGTTTTCCATGTGTCCATGCTACGAAAGTATGTTTATGACCCCTCGCATATTATTCAGCATACAGATCTGGACCTAAAGGAAGATCTATCCTATGAAGAGAAGCCTATCAAGATTTTAGATCGAAAGCAACAACAACTCAAGAATCGGTCCATACCGATGGTCAAGGTCCAGTGGAGTAGGCATGGAACAGAAGAAGCCACGTGGGGGTCGGAAGAAATAATCCGGAAGATATATTCTGAATTGTTCTAAGGTCAGTCACCTTGGTTTTCCCCAATATCGATAAGTTCGGAGAATTTGGAGGACCAAATTTATTAAAGTGGGGGAGGGTGTAACACCCCGAATTTAATTAATAATAATACTTTTGTAGCAATCAAGTGATTATCTTACTAGTTAAATCAAATTCCCCTTTTTATAAAATTCCAAACAATTTATAAAAATATGAAAAAAATCATAATCCTGTAGAGGATCAAAAACATAGACACTTTGTTTCTTTAGTCAACCTCGAAATAAAATTTAATCAAGCCCGAAATTAGAAGTCTTTGGGTTAAAATTGGAGTTAGACAACCGACCCTTAAATCGCTTAATTCGAACCCAAATCAAGCTCAATTAGGCTCAATCCGGATTCAATCGAATGACCACGGTTAGGAGACCTTTTTCCCTCTATCTCTGCGCGTAAACCCTAACCCGAGTACCATAATTTTCTCGGTCAAGGGCGAGTTTCGCGCACGAAGGACTTCTAGGACTCTCCTCGCCCTTATCACATCTCTAGGATCAAATTCCCCTCTACAAAATGAACCCTAGCGTAACCTAGGACCCTCTTTTTGCTGAGGCGGCCGGCGGTAGGAGCGTTCGAGGGAGGAATCATCGAGTTGGAGTGATGTGTTCTCTTGTGATTCCGGCAACCAGCGCCCCCCTTCTTCCTTCAATTAAGGTAGGTTCTATCAGACGCAATCCTAATTAAACTACTCCACCATGTGCGCCTTCAAGTCCTCTTTATTTTGATATCAAAAGCCCTAATTTTTAGTTAGTATGGCGATCGTATTGCAGTTTTTAGCCAAGGCATGTCATATTAGGGCACCGTCCATGTTAATTTCACTTAGATCAACCTGATGTTAGGATTGACCAGCTAAAATTCTAATTAGTCATTCCTATCTTGCAAGAAATTTCATCTCTTTTCTATTGATGTCGTTTTGCTCAAATTTGATTGACTATACTACACGAATTGCTAGTTAGAAACAAGGTGTATCGGGTTCACCTAAAGGCAGTGCGGAGATCCTGGTTTCAGTCGTACCGGACCGCCGTTGTGCCTAGCGACCGCCCGATAGACCGTAAGGCTCATTCTTGAAATTTTTTCCCTAGCGATCGTAGGTGGACCGCTAACCAAGGGTAGCGGCCCATCCCCTGACCGCTAGACGCATTTGGGTTTCAGTGTTGTCACGATGTTTTCGCCTGTAATCTCTCCTGATTAGATAGCATGAGTAGGGTAAAAAAAAACACACTTAATGACTAGGGTTATGTGGAACATTTAAGTCTAAGTTGCATATATTAATCATAGTTGCTCAAATAAATACCTTCATTCCTTCATATCATGACTTATCGATAGACTTCTTTCAAATGCCAAATGAGTAGTCAATCCAATTGTCCATGAATTCCTTTAATTGTTACTCTATTGTTGTCGAATTGCTAAATATTAAGATTGTTTGACAGTCATGCCACTCTGATGGTATTGACTGATCGCACCGGTCCTATTTTCCATGTTTTTCTAGCCTCAATCTTGTAATAGCTGGGACTCTCCGTCAGATACTCCTTCCGTCGGACCCTCCGTTAGTCCCCGCGAGCCTGGGATTCCTACTAGGACGTCGGTCAGGTTGTACCACATAACCTGAACCCACCGACTTGTTTGACTCGCGTTTTGGGGCAGCCCAAAATCGGGACTGTTCTGCTCTGTTCGACCTGCTAGCAGCCCTCATGGGAACGCTAAGGCTCATTAGCGGCCCTGACTAGACCGCTAGGTTCCCTATGTAAGGATTCTGTCAGCCTGGTTTGGGCAACGCAGGGGATAATGAAAATTTATATACCAAACTCGAGCTTTGTGGAATCCTAGAACCGTGCTCTAATCGATGCAATAATTACTCCCAACCCCTAACTACGGGTTGTAGATTTTACCTTGCGCGGAACGACGCTGTCCATACTGCCTGATGCAGATTTCCACGCACACCGAGCCGCACAGATGCACGGCCTGTAGAGTTGATCCACACGGATCCTCGCGTAATGACAATATCCTCCCGTCCTTTCTCCACGCGCACAAGCCGCGGATCCCCCAAACATGATCTTCCCTAAGCTTTCCCCTTTAAGAGAGAGAGAGAGCAACTAGGGAGAGAGAGAGAGAGCAAGAGGGAGGAGAGGGGAGGAGAGAATCTCTTCTTCTCTCCTTTTAATGCTTGGTTCAAGGAAGAGAAGAGGATGTTCTCGTAGGATGCATATATATAAAGGTTGGGTGCTTTTCAGAAAAACCCCTAGGGACCAATATTATATATGTATCCTTCTTATTATTGTACATATGTATTAAGCCCTTCTTATATTCCTTACCAAAAGGAATTTATGGCTTATAACATATACATTTGTACAATAATACTCCGTCACCCGAGAATCCATTGTGTGTGATCCACTAGGCCCATAGTCACTCTAGTTTAAGGTCCATTTACTTCTAATTCCCAATTAGAAGTAAATTAAACTTATTATTCGCTTCTACTAGAGCCGAATAATAGTTTAACTTATTCCGAACCTTTGATCACGTTGGGTCAAGCAAATCCGCGTGATCCTATAGGACGCCGGGTTCAAACCACCCTGTCTGGTACATGTAAGTCTACAGTTGCCGCATCACTATAATCCCTCGCTCCTTCTATGAGTCTGGTTCGATCAAGGGTACGATAACTGTCAAACCCCCATGATCGTGCCATTCGACCATGACCTCCTTAAAGTGTATGACGTCCGTTCTAAACGAACTCACACGACCCTGGCCAAGGATTTGACGGAGCGTCAGTGTCATGACCCATTAATTATCTGATATATATCCGACAGTGAGCGATCCCCTCTTGAACATTGATGATCTTCACACGTATCCTAAAATGGTTAATGACTTGGTAATTCATGACTTATGGTTAAAGTCACTTAGCCAACTCATTAAACTATTCCGATCCTCGTGTAAGATCCGATCAATGTCTCAGGTCAAAGGACCAACGATGCTACTGAGACAATTGGATCTTCAGTTGATATTAGGTATAATCAACCATCTGAAGATCCAATAGCGGATCAGTTTAGTGTACATCCTCCTAGGACGTACACCTACACATATGTGTTGGTGCCCCGCACCAGTGACCATGAAACTGATCTCGTACACATCATGTGTACTGGTTTACTAGGTAATCAAAGTCCTCGAGTGATTACCCTCCAATCAGGAACATTTTAAGGTATGTGTCTATGTAAAGTCAGTCTCATGATCGAGATCCCATCTCGAGTTGACTTTACAACCACATATCCTAGGGACGTCATAAAGTAATATACGATCACATATTTAGGCTCAAATGTCACTTCATTAATAATGAACAAGATCGTACATCTATCGGGCCTACCCGACCCTAAATTGGCCTGTAGCACACCAATACTAACAATCTCCTACTTGAACTATAGCCAATTGCCCACAACTTTGAGACCCATCTTATCCCGATGGCGCTCAAACAAAATCTGTGTCAAAGGCTTAGTCAGTGGATCTGCTATGTTATCTTCTAACGGTACACGCTCTATCGCCACATCTCCACGATCAACAATCTCCCGAATAAGGTGGAAGCGCCTCAGAATATGCTTCGACCTTTGGTGAGATCTTGGTTCCTTCGCCTGGGTGATGGCTCCATTATTATCACAAAATAATGAGATGGGAGCTGATATCTCGGGAACTACGCCGAGTTCCAAGATGAATTTCTTCATCCATACGGCTTCCTTAGCAGCTTCAGCCGCAACAATATATTCTGCCTCCGTCGTTGAGTCTACAATCATATGTTGCTTGGAGCTTCTCCAACTGACTGGCCCTCCATTCAGCATGAATACAAACCCAGACATGGATTTGCAGTCATCTGGATCTGACTAGAAACTAGAGTCTGTGTATGCTCTAAGTTGTAGGTCCTCTGCTCCATAAAGCAGAAAAAGATCCTTAGCCCTTCGCAAGTACTTAAGGATGCCCTTTACTGCCTTCCAGTGCTCTTCGCTTGGATTTGCCTGATATCTACTGACAATGCTCAAAGCATTAGCAACATCAGGCCGTGTACATAGCATTACATACATGATTGACCCTATGGCTGAAGCATAGGGTGCCTTATTCATGTATGCCACCTCCTCAGATGTTTTGGGGCTCATCCCCTTATATAGATAAATTCCATGTCTCCTAGGAATAAGACCTCTCTTGGAATTTTCCATCCTAAACCTTTTGAGGATAGTATCTATGTACATGGATTGGGATAATCCTAGCATCCTTTTAGATCTATCTCGATAGATCCTTATGCCCAGCACATAGGATGCTTCTACCAAATCCTTCATGGAGAAGGTCTTGGACAACCAAGACTTAGTTGATGTCAACATCCCTACATCATTCCCAATAAGTAAGATGTCATCAATATAAAGGACCAAAAATGTCACAGAGCTCCCACTGACCTTCTTATAAACACAGGGTTCATCTTCATTCCGAATGAAGTTGAAAGATTTGACAGCCTCATCAAATCTTAAGTTCCAGCTCCGAGATGCTTGCTTCAATCCATAAATAGATCTCTGAAGCTTGCATACCTTATTAAGATGAAGCATGGAGCTGAATTCTTCAGGTTGTACCATGTACACTGCTTCTAACAGATTTCCATTAAGAAAAGCTATCTTCATATCCATTTGTCAAATCTCATAATCCATGTATGCAGTAATGGCAAGGAGGATTCTGATTGACTTAACCATGGCCACAGGTGAAAATGTCTCGTCATAGTCAATACCTTATTTTTGACGATACCCTTTCACCACTAATCTGACCTTGTATGTGTCAATGTGTCCATCTGCACCGATCTTCCTTTTAAAAATCCACTTGCAGCCGATAGAGACTTTCCCTTCTAGTACATCAACCAAGTTCTAAACTTTATTGGTGTACATAGACTGGATCTCTTAATCCATTGTCTCTTGCCATTTCTAGGAGTCTACACTACGGATCGCCTCCTAGTAGGATTGAGGATCTTCATCCTCATCGATGCATACCTGAGAGGACCTCTCTAAGACATGTCCGACATATCTCTCAGGTTCTCTTGGTAGTCTACCAGATCTTCATAGTGTCTGTGTTTCACTCTGAATAGGATCAACCGATACAGTCTCATCTAATGAGATTGTGTCTACAGGTTGTGGTTCTTGGACCTCGTCTAATTCTATCTGGCTCCCACTATTTTTCTGGAGTAGATATTCTCTTTCTAGAAATACAGCTCTCTTAGTCACTCAGACCCTTTGCTCAGAAGGGTGATAGAAATAATATCCAAAAGTCTCCTTTGGATATCCCACAAACCTACACTTATCAGTTCTTGACTCAAGTTTATCACAATCGTTCTTCTTTACATAGGCAGGACACCCCCAAATTTTAATGTGATTAAAATTTAGTTTCCTACCCTTCCATATCTCATATGGTATAGAAGGAACAGATTTACTTGAGATCCTATTCAGTAAATAGGCTGCAGTCTCTAAGGCATAGCCCCAAAGAGACAAGGGTAGTCCTGACATTGACATTATAGATCGGACCATGTCTAACAATATCATATTTCTCCTCTCGGATACACCATTGTGCCGTGGTGTATACGATGGAGTCCACTGAGAAACAATTCCATTGTCCTTAAGATAAGAAGTGAATTCATGGCTAAGGTATTCTCCTCCTCGATCTGATCGAAGAGCCTTAATACTCTTGCTTAATATGTTTCTCTACTTCATTCTTGTATTCCTTAAACTTCTTAAAGACTTACGATTTATGTCTCATTAAATACACAGCCATATCTCGAGAAGTCATCAATAAAAGAGATGAAATAGAGGTGACCCACTTTTACTTCTATGGACATGGGTCCACACACATCCGAGTGTATGAGCTCGAGAAGGTTAGCAGGCCTCTCACTATGTCCACTAAAGGGAGCCTTGGTCATCTTCCCCATGAGACACGACTCACAGGTATCAAATGGTTTGTATTCGAATGAATTCAAATACCCATTTGAGTGTAGGTGAGAGACTCTCTTTTCATCTACTTGACCAAGCTTGCAATGTGAGAGATATGCAGAATTCACTTCATTAGTATTGGAAACATGCATAACATTAGAACATGTATCTAATACATAAAGATCATTGACTAATGAACCATTGACTATCACCGAACCATTATTCATTATGGAGCACCTAGTGCTTTTAAAAGCCAATGTATATCGAACGTTATACAAGCTAGAGATTAAAATAATATTCTTAATAATATTAGGAATATAATAACAGTCATTTAGCTCCAGAATGACCCCTGAAGGTAAACTGAGACGTGTAGTCCCGACAGCTTTGGCAACAACTAAAGCTCCTTTGCCCATTCTCGGCTGAATCTCCTTTTTGCCCACCCGCCTTCTATTTTCCAGCACTTGCACAGAGTTGTAGATATGAGATGCACATCCAGTATCCAATACCGATGATGTGGATTCCATATATGACAAATTAAGGTCTATGACAAAAATACCTTCATTTAGAATTACCTTGTAATTCCTTTTCCAATGCCCTATTTCCCCGCATCGAAAACACTTGTCTTCTTTTTCATTCTTCTTGCCCTTTCCTTTGTCAACTTTGATGATTTCCTTACCCTTGGCCTTCTTCTTTCCCTTCCCTTTGTCACCTTTGGTAGATATCTGGGTGGCCTTCCTTTTCTTACTAGCCCGGCCAACAATCATTACAGAAGATGATTTATCTTTCTACATAGTCCCTTCAACACTTTTCAACATTTTGAGCAACTCCGAGAGAGTTGCTTCAATCCTATTCATGTTGAAGTTTATGATGAAGGGAGAAAAGGAATCGGGCAATGACTGGAGAATAAGATCAATGCACAGTTCAAGATCCAACTTGAACCCCAGTGCATTGAGTCTCTCAATCCACTCCATCATTTTTAGTACATGAGCCTATAATGAAGCACCCTCTGACATCCGTGTCCTGAAAAGTTTCTTGGAGATATCATACCTCTCAATCCTGCCCTGCTCCCCGAAGAGCTGGCGTAGGTTAAGAAGTATGCTTCTACAATCACTCTTTTCAAATTGCCTCTGCAGCTCAGGAGCCATAGAGGCTAGCATGTAACATTGAGCAAGGGAAGAGTCTTCTGACCATTTGGCATAAGTCATTAAATCACCCTCGTCGGCATCCGGAGCTGGCTCAGAATGAACCGTATCCAACACGTAAGCTATTTTTTCGACGGTGAGGACTATGCGTAAATTACGCAGCCAATCCGAGAAGTTGGGTCCGATTAGCCTGTTGCCATCCAAGATGCCACGGAGGGGGTTGGACAACGACATTATAATCTGGATAAGAAATAAGAGACAACTTAGCATATGTTCAAATTCTAACTTAGATGTGATTTTCTATCTTAGTTAGTCCCACTATTTTTCGATTGAACTATATAACCCTCAGTATATAGAACATGAGATCAATGAGATCAATCTAGTGGGTCAGAATCCCAACGAGACCGATGTATGACCTTGTGGAAAGCACAGCAAGTCATACACCATCTCAAAGGCAGTCAACAAGCACTTGCATCCAATGCAATATCCGATTTCGGCCCCCGAGATGTCATCCCCTTGTGGAAAGTACAACAAAGGATACTCTCGGTTAGATCTAACCACCATTACTGCATGGCAATGAGTTCATGACCCGACCCTTATGGAAAGCACAACAAGGTCAAGTCCAATTCCTCACCCCATTGAGGCCTAGCCTTGGAGTTGCATCCTGCCCCCAAACTCATTGAACTTGTGGAAAGCACAACAAATCCATGAGATGAAGACATTCATTCACCCCATAATGATGGAGGGCCACGACGACTCCTAGAGCCACGCTTACCAGATCTAAAATTAAATTACGAGGGAATTTATTTTTATCTTGATCTCACCCTAGATGGTAATATAAATATATCCAATATATTTACCGTACCTAGTAGTTTGTACAAAGTAAATGCATCCAATGCACAAATTAAATCGCAAGTGATCATGGACACTAGTCCTAATGCTATTAAGACATCCGGCTGGCTTCTGAAGTAGCTGGATCATCCTCGTCGGGTGTGCTCCACGCTATCAAACTCTGACATCGCATGAATTATAACTTTTACAAGGCACACATGCTGGTAAAATTTAAATTACATGTCAATAAAATTCCAGAAGCCCTCTGGGCGAGTACAAGTGTGAAGGGAGATAGAAGTACATAGGAATTTCAATAGAGAGAGAAAGGAGGCTCGCAGACCCCAAATAATTATATTAGCTATGTCCATGATCACTTGCCAACCCACACATTTTAGATCAATGAAAGGTTATTTTTGAAAATAAGCCTTATATTTGGATTGAAAAGTGGGATGTACAAACAAAAACAGACTAGCTTTATTTAATTTTAAAAATCCAAGTTGGATTAACTAAAATTAAATACATATAAACAAGCCAATTCAAGGTTACATTAAGCAAAGTATACATAGAGCCATCATTTATCGCAGGGGCATACATATTTGAATCTGATTCAAATAATACAGATAATTGAGATAAATATTTAAAATTTAAATATAAATTTAATTATATAATAATCAAATTTAAAAATAAATTTAAATAAGCTAATTATTCAAATTCAAATTCAAATTAATTATCCAATAAATTCATTTGAAAGTAAATTTAAATAATGTAATTATCCTCAATTATTATTTTTTTTGAAATTCAAAATTTAAATTTAATAATTATGTAATAATTAAAAATTCAAATTTTTGAATTTTCTATAATTATCTTCAATGAAATTCAAAAATTGAATTTAACAATTATCTAATAATTAAAAATTCAAAATATTGAATTTCTCATGACCATCTTCAATTATTACACAATTATCTCAAATAAAGTAATAATTATCCCAACTTCATAAATTCAAAAGTTAAATAAAATTCAACAAGATTTGAATTTTCTATTGAGAAAAGATAATTAATATTTAAGATAACAATATATTAATATAATGTGCCATAAATATATATTTAAATATATTAATGGCCCAATAAATTAATAGAGACAAAAAAATTTAAAAATTAAAAAATATATATGCACGTTCAAACGCTTGGGCGTGGGGCCCGTGGGCGACCGCGCCCGCCAAGTGGCGCGCCAGCGTGCGGGCGCCCGCCTATGCAGGCGGGCGGCGCCCGCGTTGGCGGGCGGGCGCACTGCGCCCTGTCCGGCGCAGTGCGCCCAGCACATCAATTTATTTTTTTTTGCCGGGAACAGAGGATGCCCAACATCCCATTCCCTTGTGGACATTCATGAACAAAGATGCCCAGCACCCCATTCTAATATTAATAATTGAATATCATGAAGATCGCCCCTAAACATGGTTCTATGCGGAGAAATTACATCGATTAGAGCGCAACCTGGCTCTGATACCACTGTAAGGATGTGGTCAGCCCGGTTCGGGCAACGCAGCGGATAATAAAAATTTATATACCGAACTCGAACTTTGTGGAATCCTAGAACCGTGCTCTAATCGATGCAATAATTACTCCCAACCCCTAACTGCGGGTTGTAGATTTTACCTTGCGCGGAACGACGCTGTCCGCAGTGCCTGATGCAGATTTCGACGCACGCCGAGCCGCACAGATGCACAACCTCTAGAGTTGATCCTCACGGATCCTCACGCAATGACGGTATCTTCCTGTCCTGCCTCCACGCGCATAAGCCGCGGATACCCCAAACACAGTCTTCCCTAAGCTTTCCCCTTTAAGAGAGAGAGAGAGCTACTAGGGAGAGAGAGAGAGCAAGAGGGAGGAGAGGGGAGGAGAGAATCTCTTCTTCTCTCCTTTTAATGCTTGGTTCAATGAAGAGAAGAGGAGGTTCTCGTAGGATGCATATATATAAAGGTTGGGTGCTTTTCAAAAGAACCCATAAGGACCAATATTGTATATGTATCCTTCTTATTATTGTACATATGTATTAAGCCCTTCTTATATTCCTTTCCAAAATGAATTTAAGGCTTTTAACATATACATTTGTATAATAATACTCTGTCACCCGAGAATCCATTGTGTGTGATCCTGTAGGCCCATAGTCACTCTAGTTTAAGGCCCATTAACTTCTAATTCCCAATTAGAAGTAAATTCAACTTATTATTCACGTCTACTAGAGCAGAATAATAGTTTAACTTATTCCGAACCTTTGATCACGTTGGGTCAAGCAAATCCACATGATCCTAGAGGATGTCGAGTTCAAACCACCCTGTCTGGTACCTGTAAGTCTACAGTTGTCGCATCACTATAATCTCTCGCTCCTTCTATGAGTCCGGTTCGATCGAGGGTACGGTAACTGTCAAACCCCCATGATCGTGCCATTCGACCATGACCTCCTTAAAGTGTATGACGTCCATTCTAAACGAACTCACACGACCCTGGCCAGGGATTTGACGGAGCGCCAGTGTCATGACCCATTAACTATATGATATATACCCGATAGTGAGCGATCCCCTCTTGACCATTGATGAACTTCACACGTATCCTGAAATAGTTAATGACTTGGTAATTCATGACTTATGGTTAAAGTCACTTAGCAAACTCATTAAATCATTTCGATCCTCGTGTAAGATCCGATCAATGTCTCAGGTCAAAGGACCAACGATGTTACTGAGATAATTGGATCTTCAGTTGACATTAGGTATAATCAACCATCTGAAGATCCAATAGCGGATCAGTTCAGTGCACATCCTCCTAGGACGTACACCTACACGTATGTGTTGGTGCCCCGCACCAGTGACCATGAGACTGATCCCATACACATCATGTGTACTTGTTTACTAGGTAATCAAAGTCCCCGAGTGATTACCCTCCAACTAGGAACATTTTAAGATATGTGTCCATGTAAAGTCAGTCTCATGATCGAGATCCCATCTCGAGTTGACTTTACAACCACATATCCTAGGGACGTTGTAAAGTAATATATAATCACATATTTACACTCAAATACCACTTCACTAATAATGAACAAGATTGTATATCTATCGGACCTACCCGACCCTAAATTGGCATATAGCACACCAATACTAACACCCTATGACCTGGCTGTGTGCCGAATTGATTAGTTGACATATTTTTGTTCCAAGTCGACCCTACCCTGATCAAGTCGACCTAAGTCCCCTCTATCGACCTAGGTTGTGTGGGCTGGACCCTGGTTCGGTCCCACCCTTCCTCAGGCTGATCGAGGACCCGATTAAGTCGATTGAACCACCTTGATATACCCAACCTAGTAAGCGGTCCAAGTTGGACTGCTAACTCCTTTCTAGCGGTCTGAGTATGATCGCAACCCTTGAGCCAAAATGTGGTTTTCGTGGTTCTTTTGTATGTTGTAGTAGCTGTGCCAAGGATGGCCTTGGGCTGCGAAAGTTGTCTTGTTTCATGAACTTTGACTCTGAAGTCAAATTCCTATGACTTCTCATCTTAAACTTACTCGGAATTTCACTTGATCTTAGAGATAAGTTACATAAACGTAGCCTTGGAATTCTTGGCCGATTTAAATGAATGTCTAGATATCTTGGGATCTTGGATCCACTAATCAATGCCAATGTATCATAAACGGCCCGGTCTGGTCCTAGGAGGAGCGCCCGAAAGTACTTGTGCCCCGGGGAGTTTGTAATGACAAGGTGTGGCATTGCACTGAGTACTTGCTAGCGTGTGTCTATGACATTCATCTCTACATAAATTTTATGATCTCACATGACTTGCTATACTTGCATGCTTGTTCGGCCAATTCATGAGATTATGCTATGGTTGTGTCCATTATAGTCCTTGCATTTTTCTAGCCATTTAACTGACTATCATTTCGCTGCTATCCTTATTTATTTCCATCTGCTTGATGTTTTCTCGATAACATGACTAAATTGGTTAATCACTTATACATTGCTTGTTAGACCTACTGAGCGTTCGCTCACCCAGTTGTTTCCCCCTTTTTCTGGTAGCTCTGGCGAGGATACACAAATCGATGGGGATGGGCAAGAGTGAAGACTCGGGAGCGATCCAATTAGAAGTCTTGCCTGGTGGCAGCCCTAGCATAGATTGTGTCAAAATGTGTTGTTATGTTTAGTTGCAAGAGTGTAATGGGTCCAGTTGACTTGTTCTTTTAATTTGAGTCACATGTAATAGGTCGTTTCAACCTGGAAGGATTTGATAAATAAAGTTGGCAATTATTTGAGTAGATTATTCTCATTACAAATTCTATGTTTATTTAATTGCGTTAGTGCTCTGATTTTCGTGAGTGATTACAACTATTATGTTCCGAGTTCTGCATCGGGGCGTGACATAGTGGTCCAAACATAATATCATCGACATAAATTTAAATAATCAAGATGTTCTTACCTTACTTCTTGGTAAAAAGTGTTTGATCTACTTTACCTCTTGTGTATCTATTTTCGGTGAGGAAGGAGCTTAAACTTTCATACCAAGCTCTAGGTGCTTGCTTCAAGCCATAAAGAGCCCTGTCTAGCTTGTACACATAATCTTCATGATCAGAACTTTCAAAGCCATCTGGCTGCTCCACATAGACCTCCTCTTTTATCAACCCATTTAAGAAAGCACTTTTAACATCCATTTGATATAATTTTATTTTGTGTGAACATACAAATGCAAGCAAAATCCTAATGGCTTCTAGTCGAGGTACAGGGGCAAAAGATTCTTCAAAATCTACTCCAAATTCTTGATTGTAACCCTGAGCCGCCAATCTAGCCTTATTTCTTATTATCTTACCATCTTCACTAAGTTTGTTCCTAAATACCCATTTGGTACCTTTGATAGATATTGTTGAGGGTCTAGGAACAAGGTGCCAGACTTTATTTCTTTCAAACTGGTTTAATTCATCTTGCATGAAGTTTATCTAGTTTTCATCTTTCAAAGCTTCTTCAACATTTTTAGGTTCAATTTGTGAGACAAGAGCAATTTGGTCCAATTCTTCAACTATTCTGAAATATGACCTGGCTCTAGGTGGTTCATTCAAGTTCCCAATTACATTATCCAAGGGATGATCTTTAAGAATTCTAACATCAGTATTGTCATTACCTTCACCATTGGCTGGAGCCCTTGAATTGCTTGGTTCCCCCAAGTCATCATTCTCTCCTATCTCATCTTGTGGAGGATTATGTTCTTCCTTTGCTTTCAGAAACTCCCCATTGTCATCTTCCCTGCAAGGCTTGTCATTGTTAGATTCATCATTGAATTTATCAAAAGTAACATGGGGTGATTCTTCCACAACTTCACACTTGATATTGTAAATTCTATAAACCCTAGATCGATCAGAATAACCAAGAAATATACTTTCATCACTCTTGGGCTCGAACTTATCCAATTCTCTTTTATCATTGTTATGAATGAAACATTTGGATCCAAACACTTTTATGTGTGAGAGAAAAGACTTTTTACATATGAGCAACTCAAAAGGAGTCTTTTTGGTGAATGACCTTACCATGGAGCGGTTGATGATATAACATGCTATATTTATCACTTCGGCCTAAAATCTCCTTGGGAGTTGTCGTTCGGCAATCATCGTTCTAGCCATCTCTATGAGTGTTCGGTTTCTCCTCTCATCTACCTTGTTTTGTTCAGGGGTCCTTGGTGATGAAAACCTTTGAGATATACCTTCAGCCCTGCAAAAATTATAAAATTCAACATTGTCGAATTCACCACCATGATCCGATTGAATGTTGGAGATTTTGAACTCACTTTCTTGCTTTATCTTCATGTAAAGTGCTTGAAACTCACCAAAAGTATCATTCTTGTGTGCAAGAAAGAACACCCATGTGAACCTAGAAAAATCATCCACTAGCACATAGCCATATCTGCTACCACTTATGCCAGCAGTTCTTGTTGGCCCAAACAAGTCCATGTGTATTAGTTCAAGTGCTTTAGATGATAAATTTTTAGTTATGGTTTTGAATGATTTTCTTGTTTGTTTCCCTAAGGTGCATGCATCACAAATTTTATTATCTTTTTTGAAGGCGAGCTCAGGTATCCCTTTCACCATTGAATGTTTCATAAGTTTATGCAAGACATTATAGCTAGCATGTCCTAGTCTACGATGCCATAACCATGCAAGTTCATATTTTGGTGCAGCAAGACAAAGATTCAAATGAGTTGGATCATCTAAGTCAATCATGTATACATTGTTGACTCTTTTACCGAAAACTTGATTTTATTAGATTTTGGTTCTAGAATATTACATTCATGAGAGCCAAACACTACTCTATGTCCTTTATCACACAATTGACTTATACTCAACAGATTATATTCTAAACCATCAACTAATAAAACATTATCAATTGAGTTGGAGGGATTCATACCTACTTTACCCGAACCAATGATTTTTCCTTTATTGTTCCCTCTAAAGGTGACATGCCCAGCTTCTTTTTCCACCAGAAGATAGAATTTTGTTCTATCCCCCGTCATATGTCTTGAACAGCCGCTATCTAGGTACCACCTGTTGTGTATGGCTCCAAGACATTCCTGCAAGGCAAATCAACCAACAATCTTTGGAACCCATACATGATTGGGTCCCATCAAGCCATTCATCTCAACAAGGCATGATACCATAGATTTAGGAATCCAAATTTTATTCTCATACTTGGTTTCCTTGCTTGATGGAGAATTTCGGTTCATGTTTTTCATTTTCACATTGACTCTTTGTTTCAGAATGCTTTTAGCCTTTGATTTGTGGCGGAAGTTAGGAAATGGTTGATTTTGGTTCCAATAGCTTGTTTTTGATTGATGAAAGGAGTTGTAGCTCATAGGAGAATAAGTGTGACCAGGTCTGTGTGTGTACGAATCATGATTGCCCTAATAGTATGATGGTGTTGACCTATGAGAGTGTGGGTGTCAACCTGTCCCCTGTTCAGCCCATTTATAACGATTTTTGTTTGGGTGTAGTGTTAACCTCCTGTGACTTAAGTGTCGACCTCTCTCCAATTATACCCATTTATAAGGGTTTCTATTTGGTGGGAGTGCCGGCCTCCTGTAACCTGGGTGTCGACCTGTTGGGGCGTTTCTAGCGGCCTGACTTGGTGATGACTAGGAAGGTGTCGACCTTGGCTGAGGATAGCGTCGACCTTGTTGAGGAGAGGTTTATGGGAAGAATGCATGTCTTTTCTGATAAATGACTCTCCGTATTCTATATGTTTTGATGCTGGTAATAGCTCACATTGTGCCAAATTTTGATTATATTTTGTTACTGGCAATAGTCCACTCAGTGCTTAATTTTGATATTCATAACCTTGCATTGCATTGCATTCATAGTCGGTGCATGTTATCCTTTTTCATGCTAAGTCTGTGCACATGAGTCTCCAGGTCGGTGCATTTTACGTTCATATTCAGGTCGGTGCACTTTATAGTCTTAAGGCATGAAACGTAGGTAAAACAGTCGGTGCATGCTTGTGTTACTATGCATAGTCAGGTCCGTGCTACATTCAACGTCCGGGCACTTCACTGTAGCAAAGTCAGTGCACACTCTGTTCAGGTCTATGCATGTTCATATTAAGTCAGTGCATATCAGTTATGGATTGCATCAACTAAGGTCGATGCTAGCTATGAGTCGGTGCAACTCATCGTTCATCTCAGTGCACATTTGGTTTGTGTGAGAGCGAGGTCAGTGCAAGTAGCATCTCATGCATTCACATGGTCGGTGCAAGTCTTGCCTTGTGCTAACCAAGTCGGTGTGCATCCACATATAACGTCGGTGCACATTCTAATGATCAGCGTCTAAGGTCTGTGCAATTCGCTGTTCAAAGTCGGTGCAAGTCCCTATTGTGATAAGGTCGGTGCAAGGTTTGTTGTCAAAGGTTTTTAGGTCTGTGCATATAGGATCGTGCAGCATATAAGTCGGTGCAAGTTTAATTTTTCCTCGGTGCATACCACTGTTCCTATGCATATAAAGGTCTGAGCATCTTTTGTCTAAGACACATACAAGTTTTGCCTCGGTGCACATTTCCCAGTCCGTGCACATCACTGTAGAGGTTGGTGTAGATGTTGAGTCGGTGCTAGTTTTCACTTGAAGCATATAAGGTCTGTGCATGGTCTGCTGAACGCAGTTCAGGCTTGGTGCATAGTTCATGTATGCACTATGAAGGTCTATGCATATCTTGCTTAACACATCATAGAGTCGGTGCACATTTATCTTTTGCATTCTTAGGTCTGAGCATGTTTTGCGCTATGCATGAGCTAGTCTGTGCAGTTCACTATAGTACAGCCATGAAGGTCAGTGCAATCTTTATTCCTTGCAAATGCAAGGTCCATGTACGATAGGCTAAGGCATATTGGGTCGGTGCATTCTTTGCATCATGCACACACGAAGTCTATGCAATATTCATACCTGTCTAACTATTATATGTCTTGACATATAAATAGGACAAGTGCTCATAATCTTTAAGGAGAGCACGTGATCCAAGACCGAAGCTGAGCTATGCTCGTGACATGTGGAAAGCTGTCAAGCTCAAATGCTGCCACGTGGTCTTGGAATTCCAGATCTGGACGAAAAGCTTGGGCAGGAAATGTGGCTTCCACACGGCCATCATTCTACTGTCTATAAATAAGAAGTTGTTTACTCAAGAAAGCTTCTGATCGTGCAATTGAAAGAAGAAGAAAGGAGCAGAGAGAGCAAGAGCAAAGCACGATCCAATAGAGCTAGAGCCAGCAAGATCAGAGAGATCTGAGAGAGAGATTTGAGAGAAGAAGCATCTGTGATTGTTGTCTCGGTCTCTTGATTCAAAACCAAAGCCGATCCGCTCACTGTTAAGAGCTACGTTCTCACTGTGTTTTGGTTTTTCCGTTTTCCTTTGTTTTTCTTTTGAAATCCTATTCTTCAAGTTGTGTGTCAGTGGCAGAGGAGGATTCCTCTGGAGCATAAGCTGTAAGGCTCAGTGGTCTGAGATTGTATTCCCCAAAGCTGTGGATCAGCGATTGTAGGGAAGGTTTTCCCTGAAGCTGTGGATCAGCGGAGTTGAAGCTGTGTATCAGCAGTGAATCTACACTTGGTTAAGTGTGGGGTGGACGTAGATCTCTGGATAGAGATCGAACCACCTAAAAACCATTGTCTTGTGGTTGTTTGTGTTGTGTCTTGAGTTCATCTCTTAGTTCTATTCATCACTCGTTAGATGGATGCTTAGGGTAGAGTGTGAACTGATCTACTTCAGTGATTCTATTCTGGTTGGGTTAAGTGTTTCCTGGTGCCCTACAGTAGTTTGATTTAATTCCGCTAAAGTTTAGGTGCTGTAGAAATTTTAATAGGCAATTGATCTATTCACCCCCCCTCTAGATCCACAATACGTGGTATCAGAGCCTAACTCTTCTGCAAGGATCAACATCCTGAAGAGGTAGCAATCATGGATGCTAGAGGGATGACAGTAGAGGGACACTCCACTACCAAGTCTCCGTACTTCGATGGATCTAACTATGCATACTGAAAGAATCATATGCAAGTGTTTTTGAGGGTGAAGGATCACGAGATGTGAAAGGTTGTCAGCAAGGGACCGTTCGAGTTGCATCCTAATGAGGACGTATGGACGAAAGAAGAGATCCGCAAGTCAACACTGAACTGGAGTGCAATCAATGCTATTCAGTGTGCCCTTCACCCCACAGAATTCTCCAGGGTATCATCATGCTCTACGGCTAAGGAGATGTGGGATAAGTTAGAAGTGATATATGAAGGGACATCTCAAGTCAGAGAGACCAAGACTAACTTGCTTGTATCTAAGTATGAGGCATTCAGGATGAAGCAGAATGAGACAATTACTGAGATGTATGCTCACCTCACAATCATCACCAATGGTCTTAGAAGTCTCGGGAAGACTTATTCTGATTATGAGATAGTGAGAAAGATTCTGCGCTCTCTGACTCCGATTTGGCACACCAAGGCAACAGTTATTGAGGAGTCCAGGGATTTACAGAACACAAAGGTCGATGAGCTGGTTGGTTCACTCATGACGTATGAGATGAACCTGCCAAAGACAGAGGAGTTGGAGAAAAGATAGAGACCAATAGCATTAAATGCCAGCTCCATCTAGTCATAGTGGATCATCAAGTGATCACAGTCTCTCAGGATCTGAAATTGAAGGAGATCAACTTGCTATGCTGACTAGAGAGTTCAGGAGATTTCTGAGAAAAGAGGGTAGAAATTTTGGAAGAGGACAGCAAAGAGGCAGAAGACAAACCAGGTATATATCTAATCCTAGTAAAACGATTGATACTAATGTTTGTTATCACTGCAGAAAAGCTGGCCACATGAAGGCAAACTGCCCGGAGCTCCAAAAACTTAAAGAAAAATTAAAAAAGAAGAATACAAGAGGGAAAGCTATGGTGAGTACCTGGAGCGACGAGGACGAGGGCTACTTAAGCTGTACCTCAGAAAGTGAAAAAGAAGGAAGACAAATATGTCTGATGGCCAAAGATTGTGATAATGAAGAAGAAGCTGACTAGGTATCGTCTCCTTTTGAACATTATACTATTGCTGATTGGGAGGATGCATATAGTGATTTGTTAGATAAATTGATGACATCAGAAAAGAAAATAGGCATTTAAAGAAGAAAGTTAATTCTCTCATGAATGATATTACATTGTCTAATAGAATTACTTATCTTCAAACTGAAAATAATGTCTTACAGAAATTTCATGCTGAAGTTGTGAAATAAAATATGCTTTGACTGATGCTAGAGAAGAAAATGAAACACTGGAAAATACTATTGATGAACTGAAGCTTAAATTGTAGAATTATGAAAATGAAATGAAAATTATGAATGAGAAGTATGAAGCTATCATAAGTGTAAACACTGAATTAAATAAATCAATTGAAAACCTTGAGAGAGAAAATGAGGATAAACAAAAGATCGTCGAGAGCATGACTCAAGGGACAGAAAATCTAAATGCTCTTTTAGGAACAAAAGTGAATTTTAGAAAAGAGGGTCTCGGGTTTAATCCTACTGTCAAAAAGAGTTTTGAACTTAAGACTATTTCATTTGTAGCAGAAAAAGAAAAAAGACCTCTCATCAAAATGCATAGTGGAAATAATTCAGAAAAACCTGTTAAGTCCAAAATGCCCAGTGCCAAGGACAAGGGCAAATAGAAAATTGGTGAGTCTAGCCATGTGAGCACACACTGCCCCACACCTCAGGGCAGGTTTCAGGTTAGGGGTCAACATTCACTCACACCTAAACCCCAGGCAAGGTTCACAAAGTCTCCACAAAAAGCTCAGAAAAAGACCCAATCTACACCTATGCACACTTCAGGTTGGTCTAGGGTGTTCGGGAGACACAATTCAAATAGGGGTCAAACGAGTCAATCTTACCAACCCAGAGTCCAGACCTATCATACCTACTATCAGGCTCAGCCATATCAGTTTAGTAGGTTATGATGGGATAGAATTCAAGGGAGGTCTAGATATCATTCATATTCTACTCAGCCTTATGGACCTCAGGCCAAAAATTGGTTCAGGCAATCCAGGACATGGATTCCCAAGAAACCCACTCCAAATAGTTAGTCTTGGACCACCACTGGCTACACTTCACTGAAAGTTCATTGGCCTAGGCACTGGCACAAGCAAGTTCAAACTACTAATAATAATGATGCCATGACACAAAATAAGAAAGGAAAGAGTTAGTATGGTAATGCTGAAAAGAAGAACAACAATAAAAAGAATGTAAACAAATCCACCAAAGAAACAGCTTTCAAACAAATGTGGATCCCCAAGAATTTGTTGTCATGCTTGAGTAATTTTACTTCTGTTCTGGAGCCCAAAAGTGCTTGGGTTCCAAACTCTTCAGCGTGATTGTTACTACAGGTATTCCTGGCAGCCAAGCACAACATGAGGTACTTGGACAGTGGCTGCTCGAGGCACAAGACAGGGGATAAAGCTAATATTTGTATGTTGACTGAGAAGAGTGGATGACAGGTCACCTTTGGAGGTAATACCAAAGGAAATATTATTGGGTCAGGTAAGGTAGGTAAGTGTACTACTGTTGACACCCGTTTTAGCCCACAAGTTGCGTCGTTTCTCTTATTCATCATTTTTGATGTCCCGAATTAGCCATTATTTTGGAGCTTCCTTGGATGGATTTCAAGCCCATTTTTACCATTCCATACTCTTTGAGCCTTGGAGATCATGATTTCTTAGAGCCCTGGAGCTTATCTTATCAAATTCCCACTTCCAAGTCGACTTTCGGCCCATTTAGGCCGGCTTCCCCCAAGTAATCGGCTCTCTCTCACTGCGCAGTCCTGAAAGTGGTTCTTTTTCACCCTCTTCCATTCCCTCTTTCAAAACATTGTCTTCATTAAAGTTGTTCCTCTTTCAAAGATCTACAATTTCTTCTTCTACACTGTTGGCCGGTTCTGCCCCGATTGTGAGCTATTCGCATTTTTCTGGCATGCCGTGCTGTTCACCTACATTCCAGAATTTTCCTCTCTCTTCCAGCCCTATTTTCACCCTCTTCCAATCATTTTCTCACATTTATTTCTTCATAGAAGTTGTTCCTCTCTCCGTTATCTACAACTTCTATGTTTACCACTTTGTCTAATTCTCCACCGTTTGAGATATATGCTTCAATTTTTAAAGTCGCGTGCAGTCTGCCCAGAATCTGCCTTCATCGATGTGAAGGTCATTTGCAGGTGCGTTACTTCATTGAAGTGACGGCCCAGTGAAGACCGTTACTTCAGTGTGACGGTCCTACGATAGACCGTCACACCAAAACTTGCCCAAAACATCCCGGTTCAACCCCTAGAGTGTGGCGGTCCTATCCTTGACCGTTAGACCAAGTAATGGCCCTGTTTAGGTGCGTTACATCCAATCTCATCCGAAAACGTCTCGTTCGACCTCCAGAGTGTGACGGACCTACCCTAGTCCGTTACATCACTCTGACGGTCCTATGATAGACCGTTACATGCACCAGAGAGTCCAATTCGTGCTGCACTCTGCTCCATTTTTGTGCGCCGTGGCCCTCTTGAAGAGTCCATAACTTCTTGACTTCTTATCCAAATTGATCCCCGTTTTTTCCTGCTTCTAGCCCTTGGTATTATCTTGAATTTGGTTCATAGGAATCAAATTTTCATTGGCTATATCTCTTGGGATCTGGGTCAAAAGATCATGATTTATGTTTCCTAGTTCAACTCAAACTCTGCAGATAAGGCTCTGGGGCTACCTTCCAAGAGACATATCTTCTAGAATCCTCCTCTGAATTGATCCCCGTTTGTTCCTATCTCTTGTCCTTAGTATTATCTCAAGTTTGATCCAGAGAACTCGATTTATCTTGGACTCTATCTCCGGGAATCGTGATAAGAAGATGAGGCTTTCTTGCAAAACTCTATAAAAACTGCCCAGTTCGCAGTCGCGACGGGGGGCTCTTTTCGGACGTGGGGCGAAGCCATGCTGCACCGTCGACTCACAACTTCGACCCCATCTTGAAGAGGGAAGTATTGGCTTTCTATTCTATCCTTCTGGGCTTGATTCCATGGTCTACACTCTTAGTTCTAGTCTCCTCAAAATCACAAATCATCACAGTTTCCTGCACTTTCTGCTACACAAGCGTTTTTCTCCGTTTTGCATCATCGTTTTCTCTCTATTCTCTCAATCAAATCTCATGATTTCAAATCTCATGCATGCACAACACACACACCTATCTTTTCCACCCTTCCACAGGGGTTAAAAACCTCCCCCCGGTGAGTTTGCCCTCAATTTCTACCCCTATTTTATCACTCCGGGATTGATACTACACATGCATGTTCTAATGGGTTTTTGCCTTTGTGTTTCATCTTTGTTTTGCAGGAGAGTATGAATACAACGTGAGGCCCTCTTCCTCTAGCCGGCTGGAAGGAGAGGAGGTTTGAATCCACAAGTTCCCCGCACCCCGTTTCAAGCGCGATCAAGTTTTCTTTCCAAGGTATACGGCGCCGTTGCACTCCTTTCTTCATCCTTGCGGCGTTGTTAATCCTTGGTGGCGATCACGGTTAGTATTTCCATCCTTTCATCCCCTTGTCTTTGATTCACATGTTTATGCATGTATGTATTTAAAAAGGGGGCGGGATAGGAATCTAATCTAATTAAAAAAGGACTCAACAGTTTTTTGGCGATCACGGTGGGACACCAATGCCCATCACGCTTGTTTTCATGCTCTTTTGTAGGTTGGGTGGGTGCATGTTCATGTTTAGGTGATATTTCTTCCATTCTCCAGCTATTTTTGGTGTTTTAAGGGCTCTGGTAGTGTGACGGTCCTACAGTAGACCGTCACATGCAGGTAACGGTCCTTTGGTAGATCGTTACACGGCTTCTGGCAGTCTTGCGTGCATGCTCACAGGGCCGTGTTCATCGAGGCATAACTTTTGATCCCGGAGTCCGATTGAGCTGATTCTTGTTGCGTTGGATAGCCCTTTGTATTGTCTTTCCATCCATATATCATTTGCATCATTTGGTTAACATTTGCATATTCTAATATTGTCCAACTTGTTGAGTTTTCTGCATAAGTTCTGCAGGCAGGCTCTGGGACAGGTTCACAGGTACATCTTTACTCAGTGATTTGACTACCTTCCCGGTGTCTGATTGCACTGATTTTTGTTCCATTGGATAGTCCTTTATATTGTCTTTCCATCCATAGCTTATTTGCATCATTTGGGTCTCATTTGCTTAGTTAAAAATTATCATCATTTTAGCATTTTGTCCATAAAATCTGCATGTGGTCTGCGCATAGGGTCACGGGGGCATCTTTGCTCAGTGATTTGATTGACCTCCCGGGGTCAGATTGATCTGTTCTTGGGCCCGTTGTGCAGGTCTTTGTATTGTCTTTCCATCCACATACTATTTGTTTTAGTTGGATCATGTTTGCATAGTTTAATCTAGTCTTGATTTTCTAGTTTTAAGCTAGAATTTGCATGCACTCCGGTGCACATAGGGCCATACGTTGCATATCATAGTTGCATTTCCTACTTTGGTGCGTGGACCTCTCGTCTCCATATTCCTTGGAGCCGACCAGGAAAGCACATCAAGGACCTCCATAAGTCCCCGTGAGCCGTGGATTCCCACACGGACACCGGGCCGGTTGTACCTTTCCACCCCTTAGGCTTGCATTTGCATAAGTGTGAGGGAGTTAACCTTAGTCAACCCAAAGTTTGGATCTTATTCCCATAGGATTCCTATCTCGAGAGAATTATTATTAATTCAAATCATTAAAAAGTCCATTGAAATCTCTAAAATATTTCCCATCATATCAACTTGTTTGACTTGGGTGAAAACTCTTACATTGCATTGATTGTGTTATTTGGGCTTGTCCAAGCCCATTAGTGGTGTTTTGTGTTGCACCCACGTCTTTCATCATTATTAGGCCCACTTAGGTTACCCCATTTTGTGTGTCCATTGTCTAGTCCATTGTCCCGTGATCCGTTGTCCATTCGTCTTTGCATTAGTGGGTCAGTCCCCTCTTGTCCTTGGGCCATTAAGCCAGTGCTTCCCCACTTGTATTCTCCTTGATCTCCTTGTATTAAGTCTCCATTTGCCCTCATGGAGCATCATTCCAACCCCTTGTATCATCCTTTCCCCCAATCTTCCTCTTATTCTCACGTGGAATCCTCTTCCCACGCAGGCCCATCTTCCCGTGGTCTTCTGATCCATCAAGGGCTAGGCTAATCTCATGGCCCATCTTTCAAGCCTTGTTCGCCAAATAGACCCGGCCCAGGCCCAACGTCTTATTGCGTCTCATCTTAATGGGCCTTCTTCTCATAATGGGCCATCTTCTATTCATGGGCCTCCTCCTTCTCCTTCATATGTTGCTGGCCCAATTGCTAATGGGACTTATTCTCTTAATGGGCCTCATCCTTCTGCCCATGTTGCTGCCAGCCCAATGGGTCCTTATGCTCATACTTCTTCCAGGCCCACATATCCTTCCATTCTTGGAATGGGCCCTTCTTCTTCTCAGTCTGGATCCTCTTATCCGGCACAATACCATGCTCCTGGTCCCAATTCACACCCTCTTGCTCAAGTTGGCCCATATTCTTCTCGATCTCTCCCTACTGATAACTTCATATTTTCACATATTATTTTTGTACGTTTGAGAGATAATTCTTAGTAAATTGATTGACTAGGTGGAAAAAGTTCACAAAAAATTGATTCTTGTTAAATTATGAGTTTTCATGGAAAACAACTATTTTTGGGAAGTAATTTGTAAATAATAACAATCATAAACTTGAGTGCATCGTGAATAAGATTTGCATTAATCTTCTATGTGTTAAGGGCCTTTAATATCTATTCTCATTGTAGGGCAAAGGCTGGAAAATTGATGGGTCTAAAGCTTGCATGCATGAAACATATGCATGGTGGTGCACTTCCTTCACGTAAGATGGCCATGAGAGTTGCATGAATTAATCAAGGTGATTGTGGATATCACGTGAGTGGCAGCAAGATGCAACATTAGCAAGACCCTTGGCTTAAAATTTGCATGCATGAAACACATGCATGATGATCACGTAGATGGCTACAAATGCACGTGCATGTAAATGCAAGATACACACTCATGCATTTACAATACCAATGGTGTAGTCACACGAAAGCTATAGTTGATGGGCTAATCACGTAAAGAAATGGTGGCTATTTTATGCATGGTGGGGGGCATCACGTAGGAGATAGCAACTAATGGTGCAACTACACCATCAAATTCACGTGCATGGCCAGGCAAGAAACATGCAAGACCATTGGCTTATTTGCACGCGTATGAAGGCTGCAGTTTGATGGGCCGATCGCGAGAAGAAGTGGCTGCTAAATGAATGGTATGTGAGTTGCATAAGGCACACGATGGGTGTGCTGGCTGGGTGTTGCGATGGCATTGGCGTCCCCATCGCGTGAATAACAGCAGTAGCATGATGGGTTTCACGAAGATGCCGCCAACAAGATAAGGAAGATGCAGTTGAGGAGATAGCGATGGGCACTTGCATCTCCATGATCACCACGGAGATATCGGCAGTAGCTTTGTGAGAGGATAAACACGGCAAATGCTCACGTGAGATGGGAAGATATCGGAGGTAGTTCGTTAGCTTCAAAGTGCGACGTTTGCATCCGGAGAAGTCGACAGGCGACATTCGCGGTAGCGTGAACGGTGGGCGGTTCGCTCATGGCACGAGGGGCATTTTTTTTGCAGTAGCGTCGTACCGGCGGAGGATAAGATCGTGGCGTTGAAGACGGAGGTGGTTCCGCGGAGGTCACGACGTAGGATCAGGCTCTCCCCTATAAAATGGGTACACAGGGATCGTGAGAAGGCGGTTCGTTCTTGATTTTTGGAGTTTTAAGTTGTCGTTTTTCTAGCTTGTGTCGCAGCTCCCTCTCTGCATCACCCGACGTGCAGACGGCTAAGAAGAGAGGCAGCGTCCGTCGGTCTCTGGTGGAGTTCCCGTACTGCCGCGGCTCTGTTAGGGGCACCCTCGAGAGTTGTTCATGGCTGAGTTGCCTTTGTTGTGCATGCTGTGTCCGTGGCGTGAAGAAAGAAGCGTGATCGCGGCAAGCTTCCTCTGCCGCCGTGCTTGTCGTATAGGTGTCCAGGGCGAGAAGACGTGAAGAAGAGAGGCAGCAAGCCTCATTTGTGATCCGTGGGACCTCTCCTTCGACTGCATAGTGGTTCCTCAGCTACAGTACCGTTCTGCACGTGTGGCATCCGCAACGGAGAAAGGGAGAGAGCAGTAGAGGCGCTCCTTTCTGCATGCTTTTTTTTTTCTATTCACTGATATACCGTTTAATTCATTTTTCTGTTTATGTCCATTGTAGTATTTTCTTCAAAGTACAACTCTGTTGGTTAATACACGTTGTCTTCAGTTTGATAATTACGTTACAAGCATACTAGTTCTTGGGTATTAACTTAGTGGAAGTGCTATATTTTTTTATTATTATCTTCATCTCCCTCTTCCCTTTTCTACGAGAGTGGTGTACTCCTTTTGTTGTTGTCATTGCGATTAAATAAATCAATTCGTGTCTCAACTTTATAAAAGTCTATTCACCTAGGTTAGTTAATTTCAATTTGTCAACTCTTCCTTCAATGTTCATTTGTCATAAATTGTGATTAGAGAAACTCGAGATTTTCTACCTTAGAATCTGAATTTCCCTGTGGAATCAACTCGGACTCACTGCTTATCTATTCTCCTTTTAATTAATTGTGGGCCGATAATTAAATTTGGTAGTGGATGTATTAACGGCATACATTTTTAACTATCAATTTTTGGCGCCGTTGCCGGGGAAGTTTATGATTTTTAGGTTGTTAATCTTGTGTTTTTGTACATAAATAGACACTAATAATTTCTCTTTTCTTATTTTTTGCAGGAAAAATCAAAAGAAAAAAAATCAGAAAAAGATAAACAAAAAAAATGGGTGAGCGCTTTCCAGGTAAGTACTCACATTTTCCCTTCATGTGAGTTCAATTATTTCATTTTTCATATCTTATGGTCAGATAGGTTCACAAAATAAAACTAAAAAAAAAATTCCATTTGAACTTTAATAAAAATCTTCATCTCAAGAGTAGCAACCACATTGCCATGTCTTAGGTCATGCATCATTTAGGCTAGAATTCATTTTATGATTTAATCATTGGCAAATGCATTGTGAAAAAAAAATTTGCAAGGTGAGTTCTTCTTTTTGAATCACATGACATGCATATTTGCATAGAACCCCTTGATTGATATTGTGGTGTTGCATTTCATTTCAAATCTATCTTAAGGGCAAAACCCATAATCACATAAGGTGGGGATTTCATCACCCTTCCTTGGCCCACAAACCACAACTCCACATTTTGCATTTCCCAAGCCTAATAAAATCTAGCAGACATTGGCTCTAGGGTTCACTTTGAGATTTGATTTCACTTGGGCCCATTATCAATTTGGAAACTAGTGTCTAGGAAAGAGGTCCGATGGCAAACACCTTAAGTGGGATTGTGGTTTATTAATTAGGACCCTACATCTGTAGGGGGAGCCTCCCACAACCCCACCTCTTTCCTGGCTAGTGGACAGATTTGGTAGTGGACTTGAGCTGGATTTAAATTGATATTTGAGAAAGCCAACATTTGAGCCCACTTAGTGGTTGAACCTTAAGGGAAATTGTGCTTGTATCACTATCTAAAGGCTGGTGTCTAGGCAAGAGGTTAAAAGGCTACGCCTAAAGGGATTTGTGGTTTATTAATTAGGATCTTGCGAAAGCAAGGGGAACCTCCCACAATCCTACCTCTTACCTGGCCAACTTGAAGGTCGGTGTGTGCAAGATTGCAATTGAACTTTGGGGACTTCTCACTATTTGTGCTTCTAAGTCCAAGGAGCCCTAAGTCTTGTAGGTTAATGTGTTGATCAAGTGGTTGCAAAGAAAAAAAAATCTTTTCTGCAAAACAAAATAAAAAAAATAATATCACTCTTTCTTTGGCTTTTTGCATTGCCACTGCCACTTGTGTTCAGGCCCACTAATAATTCTTCCATGTTCAATTATGTGGGCCACTTGAATTCAAATCCATCATTTACCCAATATCATCCAAATCCTACATTCATCCAAAATGGGGTTTACAATTCATCTCTTACCAAGGCACCAAACCAATTTCCATTGGCTTTTGCCACCAATTTCTCTCACTCAAACTCATATCCACGGTGGGAAAACCAACAATCTTCTTCTTGGGCACCCTATCAAGACCCCATTCAATGTCCTTCACACTCACACTTTTCAGATTGGGATTCTTACTCAAATGATCATTACAATCAAGCCCAACATGAAGGACAACCCATATGCTCCTCACCACTTCAGTACCAAATTGATTTTCATTCTAACGACTCACCACTGTCTGAGTGCCATCCAATCTATCCAGATCCTCCAAAGTCTGATTTCGAGAACAACATTGATCAAGTGACTCAACTCATTTTGGCCCAAAATCAATCTTTCCAAGCCGACATGGCAGAAATGAAGGTCATGCTTGACCAATACCAAAGAGAGCTAGAAATGGACCAATGTGATAACCTCCCCAAGGAAAATTTTAAACATCCATTTCCTGATTACAATCTCACGCCAAATGATTCACCCATCAATTCTCAATTCAATGACTCTCAAATAAATTTTGATGAGGAGGATAATATGGAGCAACTATATCAGGAAAATTGGGGGGAAGTTAGTGAATCTCAATTCATGATGGTCAAGGAAAATAATGAGGTGTTTAAGTTGGGGGGAGAACAAGAGGAAAATCAAACTTGGGCTCCAAACTCTAATGACTATTATAATCCAGCCCAACATACAAATCATTCCCCTTCTTGCTATTCATCTCCACCACCCTCAGATAATCACCCAAATGATCAATTCAATCAGTTCCTTCTCCAAGGTCAACCCCTCCAAGAGCAAATCAATAGACTGACCATGGAAATTAAAAACATGGAGGGAGATCAATTCTTTGATTACTCTGTATCCAATCCTACTCATCATGTCCTTTACCCTGACTGTAATCACTCACTAATTCCTCAATCTCATAAAACTCAAAATTTTGATTCCGGAGATGAAGGGATTATGGAGAGAAATTGTCAGCAAATTTTACATGAAAACTCTAAGGACTTTGAGGAGATTGAAGAAATCAATGGGAAAGAAACCAAAGAAGGTGATGAACTAATGAATGATCATAGTCCCCCTCCTAAAAATGAATCTGAGGAGCTTGTGCTTGATTGCCATCATGAGGGGAATGCTAGAGAGGTGGATGATCTCCAATTAGGGGGAGAGGAAGAGTATAATGAATCTCAAATCTCTAATCACATGTCTCCCCCTGAATTTGATGCAATTCACTTTGAAGATGGGAAAGAAGAGGAAGTGGAGATGGATCTAGAATTGAACATTTATTTGAATAATGAAGTTGAGGTAAATAAGGAACTGAATGATTTGAGTGTGCCACGTGATAATCTCAATGTAGAGGAGAGGGTAGAGCTTATGCCAAATCTTGACTACGGTGATTCCTTTAAAACTCTTCAAGTTAGTTGGCCCAACCTTGCCCTACCTACTGATTGCTCTGATCCCACAGAATCTCAGGAGAAACATTTCGTAATAGATGACATGATTCTTCCCTATGTTTCTCCTCTATTCTCTGATTGGGATGGTCCTTTTCACATGTCTCCACCCTGTTATATGCTTTGCCCTTATACTCACCAGTTCCAGTTATATCTCTCAGGGCATGCAAAAGAAAATTTTGGCGAGAACAAAATTCTGTGGTGGCTCATTCTAAAATCAACTTGTTGGTTATTGAGCTTCCATGTGTCTGGCTGAAGACAGTAAACTTAGCGCTAATTGGGAGGCAACCCAATTCTTTTTCATAAACAAATGAATAAATGAGGATGACTGATTATTTTTTTTCAGGAACATGAAACATGAAGCGGCATGTCTCCACCTACAGCACTTCATCTTGCTCAGGTTGTACCTTTCCCTCTCAATACATTCACTCTTTATTGTCCTAGTTTTCTACTTTAATCATGTCATTGAGGGCAATGCCACTTAAGTTGGAGGGGTAGCTTAAGCTTTAAGTTTCATCAAAATGCTGTAATCTTTCATGATTCCCCTAACAAATACTTCAGGGTCATTTTTCATGATAAGAAACATTGTCAAAATGATAAGGCTTAGAATATCCACTTGTGACAGCATTGAATCAAAGGGTGAATTAGTTGGTTATGTTTTTAGCATCTTCCTCGGAATACACTCAGATTTTTCTTTGAACTCACACACATCCACACACTAATGAGACTAGTCGGTATTAAACACAAGGATGATGAGTTCTTTTACTTAAAACTTAGGCAAGGATTGAAAATTCTGCCTAGTCATTGAAGATCTATCGTGAGGAAAAAGCTACCTGCCTGTAAATAAGTGCAAAGCACCAAAAAGAAAGAAAAAAATGAATGATGAAAAATAACTCATGGAAAATGCTCCTGATCTTAGTAACCGGGCCTGCTTCTCCTAGCAAGAGTTGAGGTTCGCGTCAAACAGTGAAGGAATGTGCAGCACCATGATGAAAAAAAAAACGATGATGATCAGGCAGAGTGAAGCTACCTGTAATTCGAGAGTCTGATTTGCAATAGGTAGAATTGGAAATCATCGTTAAAGTGATAATTAGAAAGCTCATGCATCCAGTTGTCTGATATCCACTAATCAAATTAGATCACATGCACAAAGAGATACAAAAAAAATTATGAGTGTAACCTGGGGAAGTATCTAAATTACATGGATTGACGAAGTTTATTCCGGACATACATTGCTTGAACTCGTAATATTCTATAGTTTAAATCATAATGCTCAGCATTCATGTCATGAAATGTGAATTTTTTGAACTCTTGTTAGTCCTAAATTCATAAGTATTTGTATTGCTAAGGGGCTAGCAATGAGTAAGTTGGGGGTGTGATAACTTCATATTTTCACATATTATTTTTGTACGTTTGAGAGATAATTCTTAGTAAATTGATTGACTAGGTGGAAAAAGTTCACAAAAAATTGATTCTTGTTAAATTATGAGTTTTCATGGAAAACAACTATTTTTGGGAAGTAATTTGTAAATAATAACAATCATAAACTTGAGTGCATCGTGAATAAGATTTGCATTAATCTTCTATGTGTTAAGGGCCTTTAATATCTATTCTCATTGTAGGGCAAAGGCTGGAAAATTGATGGGTCTAAAGCTTGCATGCATGAAACATATGCATGGTGGTGCACTTCCTTCACGTAAGATGGCCATGAGAGTTGCATGAATTAATCAAGGTGACTGTGGATATCACGTGAGTGGCAGCAAGATGCAACATTAGCAAGACCCTTGGCTTAAAATTTGCATGCATGAAACACATGCATGATGATCACGTAGATGGCTACAAATGCACGTGCATGTAAATGCAAGATACACACTCATGCATTTACAATACCAATGGTGTAGTCGCACGAAAGCTATAGTTGATGGGCTAATCACGTAAAGAAATGGTGGCTATTTTATGCATGGTGGGGGGCATCACGTAGGAGATAGCAACTAATGGTGCAACTACACCATCAAATTCACGTGCATGGCCAGGCAAGAAACATGCAAGACCATTGGCTTATTTGCACGCGTATGAAGGCTGCAGTTTGATGGGCCGATCGCGAGAAGAAGTGGCTGCTAAATGAATGGTATGTGAGTTGCATAAGGCACACGATGGGTGTGCTGGCTGGGTGTTGCGATGGCATTGGCGTCCCCATCGCGTGAATAACAGCAGTAGCATGATGGGTTTCACGAAGATGCCCCCTACACCATCAAATTCACGTGCATGGCCAGGCAAGAAACATGCAAGACCATTGGCTTATTTGCACGCGTATGAAGGCTGCAGTTTGATGGGCCGATCGCGAGAAGAAGTGGCTGCTAAATGAATGGTATGTGAGTTGCATAAGGCACACGATGGGTGTGCTGGCTGGGTGTTGCGATGGCATTGGCGTCCCCATCGCGTGAATAACAGCAGTAGCATGATGGGTTTCACGAAGATGCCGCCAACAAGATAAGGAAGATGCAGTTGAGGAGATAGCGATGGGCACTTGCGTCTCCATGATCACCACGGAGATATCGGCAGTAGCTTTGTGAGAGGATAAACACGGCAAATGCTCACGTGAGATGGGAAGATATCGGAGGTAGTTCGTTAGCTTCAAAGTGCGACGTTTGCATCCGGAGAAGTCGACAGGCGACATTCGCGGTAGCGTGAATGGTGGGCGGTTCGCTCATGGCACGAGGGGCATTTTTTTTGCAGTAGCGTCGTACCGGCGGAGGATAAGATCGTGGCGTTGAAGACGGAGGTGGTTCCGCGGAGGTCACGACGTAGGATCAGGCTCTCCCCTATAAAATGGGTACACAGGGATCGTGAGAAGGCGGTTCGTTCTTGATTTTTGGAGTTTTAAGTTGTCGTTTTTCTAGCTTGTGTCGCAGCTCCCTCTCTGCATCACCCGACGTGCAGACGGCTAAGAAGAGAGGCAGCGTCCGTCGGTCTCTGGTGGAGTTCCCGTACTGCCGCGGCTCTGTTAGGGGCACCCTCGAGAGTTGTTCGTGGCTGAGTTGCCTTTGTTGTGCATGCTGTGTCCGTGGCGTGAAGAAAGAAGCGTGATCGCGGCAAGCTTCCTCTGCCGCCGTGCTTGTCGTATAGGTGTCCAGGGCGAGAAGACGTGAAGAAGAGAGGCAGCAAGCCTCATTTGTGATCCGTGGGACCTCTCCTTCGACTGCATAGTGGTTCCTCAGCTACAGTACCGTTCTGCACGTGTGGCATCCGCAACGGAGAAAGGGAGAGAGCAGTAGAGGCGCTCCTTTCTGCATGCTTTTTTTTTTCTGTTCACTGATATACCGTTTAATTCATTTTTCTGTTTATGTCCATTGTAGTATTTTCTTCAAAGTACAACTCTGTTGGTTAATACACGTTGTCTTCAGTTTGATAATTACGTTACAAGCATACTAGTTCTTGGGTATTAACTTAGTGGAAGTGCTATATTTTTTTATTATTATCTTCATCTCCCTCTTCCCTTTTCTATGAGAGTGGTGTCCTCCTTTTGTTGTTGTCATTGCGATTAAATAAATCAATTCGTGTCTCAACTTTATAAAAGTCTATTCACCTAGGTTAGTTAATTTCAATTTGTCAACTCTTCCTTCAATGTTCATTTGCCATAAATTGTGATTAGAGAAACTCGAGATTTTCTACCTTAGAATCTGAATTTCCCTGTGGAATCGACTCGGACTCACTGCTTATCTATTCTCCTTTTAATTAATTGTGGGCCGATAATTAAATTTGGTAGTGGATGTATTAACGGCATACATTTTTAACTATCACCTACCCAGGAGATGATTGCTCAAACCCAACGCCAGCTTGATGAGCTTCAACGTCGGATCGATCCTAAATCCTCCTTAAGTATTCCATTCGCTTTCCAAGGTCTTCGGCTCCCACCTCCATCACAAATTCCCACATATCACTGTTATAGTGGAGTCGGTGACCCGTATGTGCACTTGAAGGAGTTCGTTTATGATCGGCCCAATTTCGACATGACCAACACTTGATAGCTTATCTGTTTGGTCTGTCATTGGAAGGCCCGGCTCGGGATTGGTTCTTCTCTCTTCCACAAGAGCAAGTTGTGAGTTTTCAAGCCGTTCAAGAAAAGTTTATTCAGCAGTACCAAGACCAGGTTGGGCCCAAGAACTCTATTGTGGATCTGGCCCATGAGATGATGAAGCCCGAAGAGGAGTTTTCTACCTTTGCTGATCGTTGGCGTCGCTTGGCCGCGCAAGTCCCGGGGCACATACCGGAGGGAGAGCAAATCAAGATGCTGATATCAAATGCAACGCCCGAGTACCGCTTCATCTTAGCCCTCAACGACATCACCTCCTGGCAACAATTATACAGCCGAGCCCGCTTCATTCGCCAACAAATCCAAGATTCCCTTGACCCCGAGTCTCCACCATTCACCTCCACATATCAACCTTCACCCTCCACATGCCAATCCTACGCTCCCATGAGCCGAACCGCCATGAGTCAGCCTTCTGCCACATATCCCTCCACGAGCCAACCTCCCGCCTCTACGTACCCATATGCCTCAGCATATCAACCTTCCATGAGTCAGCCTCCCGCATCCACATACCCGTCTCTATCTCCACTTCCGGTCAAGAGAACACCACATCCCGAGCAAGTAGATGCCGTCTACATACCCCCTCATCCTGTTCCACACATGCCTTCACCAAAGCCCTCCACCACTAGCCACGCACTCCTGCCTACGCAACCTCCACTTCCGTCTCCACAACCTTCTCCACCATTACGTATCCCTCGGCATCCACCTTGCCCGAAGCAGGCTCCTCATCTTCCTTTGCCGGAGTGTTTCACCGATATATTTCGGGCTTTGATGGCCACTCATGCATTGCCGCTCTCTCCGGTTGTGCCTTGCCGACCCGCAGTCGGGGATATGCTTCAGTTCTGTGATTTCCACCGTCAGCAGGGGCATTTGGTTGAGGATTGCCCTGAGTTCCGGGATTATGTTTATGATCTGGAAGCTAAGAAAAGGATTGATTGGGCCGCCATGCATAAAGTTATTTTACATCTTCGCAACCAACAACAGCCGCGAGAAGTGCCACCCGGGCAGCCGTCTCTGTTACTTCAAGGCCAGGGGCACCCCTGTGATTCCTCGTCTAGTGCTACACTCGCTCTGTCACCTACCCCATTACCTCCGCCATCTCTTACTCTGGCTCCATCGCCGCCACAAACCCAATCCTCTACTCAGGCTAGTGCCTCCTCTTCTTCTCCCACCGTCACTACCACTACTTCTACCCTTAACACCGCTCGACGCGTTGTGTCGACACGTCGACGGTGGACACCACAACCTCCCTCTTCACCCTCTCCACCTCCATGTCCACTACCCCCATCGCCTTCATCACTATCCTCGCCATCTCCATTGCCATCTCCATCATTTCCATCTCCACCACCAGTGCTTCCATCACCACCTCCATCTCCGCCCTCGCCTCCATCTCCGCCATCACCTTTGCCCGAGCCTGAGCAAGCTACACCTTTTCCTTTATCTCTACCCTCAGCCACGCCTTCACCGTCACCTTTATCGCCACCCGAGCCTATCATCGCCACATCGCTTGCGCCTTCACTTTCCATCACCACTCCCGTTGGAGCCTCCATGCCTTCCAAACCTCCACATGTTCCACCCAAGCATATTCCCTTTACTTCTCCAACCACTTCCACCCCACGGAGCAGGTGTGCACTTCCTTTGGTGCCCCGCGGGTCTAATCCCCAGGGAGACAATAAGCCAAGTCAGGATGATTCAGTGATGGCCGTGCATTTCAAGATTCAAGATTTTATCTGTCGGATGCCGGTTCGTGTCCTCGTCCCTGGTTATTTTGGGGATGATGCGTCTACACTTTCAAAGATGACAGTTGCTAAGAAGAGTTCCCAGGCATTGATGCCAGTTTCTTCCCGAGCGAGGCCGGTGGCAATCTCCTTGCTTGCTGGAGAGTTCACCATTGATGCTATTATTTCTCCTAGCTCTATTGTTGTTCAGATGACATGCCAAGAAGGGTTCTCTACCCGTGTTTTGCTAACGCAGACGGCCGCCAAGCAGATTATGGATTCTATGTTCAAGGGGCAATTGGATGTATCTTCTACACTTTCCAAGGATATTTTGCACTTGTTATGCAATCTTCCTCAGTTTATTAGCAAACCGGCCATGTCAACGCCGTGTATTACTCTCCCTCAGCTTCACCTTTTACCAAGGGAGTTGTGCTTCAAGGCTGAGTTCTGAGTGGAGTTGCCGAATCTCATGCTACTTGTGCCAAGTAACAAGAGTCCATGGTTTTATGATATTCAGTATTATGAGGAGTTAGTTGTTCAAGAACGTCCTACTATTGTTAGCTTTGGGAGTCTAGGGGCAACCGCCCCTATGAAGCTGCATGTCCACAGTCGGGCAAGGCCATCTGCTAGATGGGCTTGCTATTTGAGAAGATATTGCAAGGCAAGGTACCCAAGGGTCCTAGTCCGCGCCAGGCGAGTCCATGTTCAAGAAGTATCAGCTAAGAAGAGGCGACGACGTAAGTTTAAGGGCCGTCAGTTGTGCACTCAGGGGTCCACTTCTCTTCCTTCTTCTTCATTTCACTCATCATTTCTTCTACTCAGTTCCCACCCCTGGGTGGTGTATCTGCCCTCTCCTAATTCTCCCCCCACAATTCTCTCCTCCCATCTCGGGTCCGCGAATCCCTGTTCTTCTTTTTCCTATCCGGATCCTCCAGATTTTTCCTCCTCTCACGATTCTAGGCCCTGGCCTATGTCATCATTCCATCCAAATCTCGGGACATCACCTGATTATTCTTCCCCGAGACTTCCAGGTGTTGCCTCTGATTCTTCCCTTCCAGTATCTCCGGGTTCTTCTTATTCCCCGACCTTGGCGGGTGTCTCCCATTCTCCTTCTCTGGCACTGCCGGATGATTATCGTTCCTCTTCTCCGACCACGTCGGATGATTCTTCTTATCATCTTTCTACTCTTTCCTCTTCACCCTTTCGGGGTCTTCGCCCTTTCTCTTGCTGTTTTCGAGGCTTTAGTCCGCCTTGATCTCGGCTAATCTGGTTTCTTCTGTAATTGGTTCCTTGTTATCAGGGTCTCGGCACCTTAACGAGGGAGTTCTAGCCCTCGTCTCTCTTCCTTTTTATCCTCCTTCGTCCAGTTTGATGTCTGCAGCTCCTCCGTGTCAAGGAATCTTTAATCCTTTGTTATCCTCTCCCTTTCATCCTGTCAAGCAAGGAATATGAAGCTCGTGCTGCGCGAAGCTCGATGATCACGATTGCTTCAGGATGCTAGTTTCATTCCATGGATTTGCAAGGTATCTTTATTTTGTGCAAAGAACATGCTATTATTATCACTTATTTACTCCTGCACATTGTTAAGATAAATGTTGGTTCCTCACATGGTTAAGTGGCTTTTAGAAATTTGCTTAGGTCATTTAAAATGAGTTCGCTTCTGCAGCATCCTTAGGCTGGTGATAGCTCCGTGCTGGGAGTCTAGTTCTTTCCTTGATTGTTGAGGGTGACCTTTGAGCATGGGTTTTTCACACACCACACGGCGAGCCATAGCCGACCCCTCCAGTGCAACAACGCTGCTACTTTGACCATACTTTGGGTATGCACGAAGGCCTTTTTCTCTTCTCTACTCGGCCAAGTGTAGGGGCAAGAGATTGATGGATGAGATGACCAACCTAGGTACTCCCTAATACAAGAGAAGTCTCAAATAGGGGCAGTCTTGACCCTCGAAAGAAAGCTTTCATGCAATATCTAGCCAATAAGGGCTTTCAAAATCAATGATGAATCAAAAAACAAGAGTATGGATCAAAGGCATGGCAAGAGTGGCGAAGCCCCGCGGGACGTCATGAGCTCGGTCGCATGCATGCCTGATAAATATGGGTCTCAAAATCAAAGACACAAAGCCCCGGTGCAACAGACTATCTCTTTGAGGGGTGGTGCCCTGGAAGGAATTCAAATCATGATATCTCCCATCCTGCATAAAGCTTGTCTCTAATTTTTCTTCTATTTCTCCCTCTTAGGCTGGGTTGTATCCCGGGTATGGCCTTACTAGGGGCACCGTTCTTTGGAGACGGTTGGTTATGGTAAGCCACCCTCACATGCACGCCCTGTTCAAGGGAAGTCTTTAATGAGAGGGGAGGGACGGCGATCCCCGGCCAGTAGTTTGAGCCTGTCTTTGGGTGCTGTAGATTGCTATGTCAAAATCCAAAAAATGAAATATGTCAAAAATCCTAAAAAATGAAATATGGTCCAAAACTCTAAAAAATTGGAATATGTCAAAAATCAAAAAAATGAAATATTTCAAAATCCAAAAAATCAAGAAAATTGAAAATCTAAAAATATTTATCTTTTATTGTATTTTAAGAACAGATACGTAATCTGTTTGCTAAGTGTGCAGGCTGCAGGTTGCAGGTTCAAGCTTTCCTTGCTCTATCATCCGCTCTGTCTCTTGATCATATTCTTCGATATGTTCTCATCTCTTCAATCCTATCTCTAGATCTGTTCTGAAGCTCATGGCCTTCTCAACTTTCGCCTATCTGCTTAATCATGTCTCCATGAGAGGGAATTATCTCACGGTTTTGAACCTGGCGGTTCCGCTTCATCTGATCTTGGGCTTTGATTGAAGAATGTGTTTGTTGTCTTTATCATGTCTATGGTCCTCCATGTCTTTTATCCCGCTGTGTCCTTGTCATATGTGTCTATGTTCTCTCGTGTTGGTCGTGTCTTTTATCCCGCCATATCGTTCATCACACATGTCTTTGTCCTCCGTGGTATTGTCATCCCACGTGTCTTTGTCCCACCATGTCCTTATACCACCATGTGTGCTGTCCCACCGTGTACATGTTGTCTTCTCCCACCGTGCCTTTAGTCGCATGCTTGTTTGCCATTTGTTTGTTTGTTATGTTTCATCCATCTTCGGTATGTTATGTTGTGACATGTTTCATTCATATTTCTCTTATTATGTTGTGTTCATGTCATGCTTGTTCATATCCGTTCATGTTCACATCATGGTCATTCATATTGTTGTCTTATTTGAAAATCCATAAAAAATCAAAAATCAAAAATGCAAAAGAATGCCGCTTCGCTTAGCAGGTAAGTCAGGTATGGCTCTCTATCCTTGCTCATTGTTGCATTACTATATGGTATCTACGTTATTATAGACTCTCAAGGACCGGATGGTTGCCCGTGTGTTCTAGGATCTGATGTTCCCCTTTAACAAAAATGATGATGATCTAAGAGCATACGGTTAATCGTTGGATAGGCCGCTCGGTTGAGTCGAGTGGGGGACGATAGACTCTGTCTCGCACGCCGTGGTTGCAAGAAGACTCTTGACCCCGTCTTGGCTCAGTCTAGCAATATTATCCTTGAGTACTTTCTATTTTATCTTTCTTTGCATTCGTTTTAATGATTTCTTTATTTTAGCCTAGCATGCATCATGTCATTTTTGAGCATTCATGTCTCGTGATCCATTCAAGGATTTCTCCTCAGCAATGGTTGATTGCATTCAGCTCTCTTGGATAAGAGATTCTTCATTCCACTCCGAATTTGAACGATTTCTCTGATCTTGCCGCTTGGTCTAATTGGCCAGTGTGATTCCTATCTGGATTTTATCTGAGTCTTATCTCTCCTTTCCAACTCTTATGCTGTGTTCCTTCTGACCCACTCATTGTCCGTGAATTGTGTCCCCGATGAGGCTGGTCGTGTTTCCTTTCTTTTCTTAGTTAGTTCTCCAGACATGTCTCATCCTTGTCAATCATTTCAGGTGGTTAGTTCGGCGTTTTCGGGAGAATTCCTGTCGCTTGTTGGTTGTAACGGGTGTCTTTTTTGGCCTTGATGCCCGCTTATCAGTTCTCTCCGCTTCATCTCCGCTTCATCTCCATTTCACGTCGCTATCGCTTTCACTCCACCTCCTTTCCATTTTGCCTCCACGTCCACTTTCGCTCGTTCCCTTGCAAAGCGGACATCAAGGAGGGGCATCTGTTGACACCCGTTTTAGCCCACAAGTTGCGTCGTTTCTCTTATTCATCATTTTTGATGTCCCGAATTAGCCATTATTTTGGAGCTTCCTTGGATGGATTTCAAGCCCATTTTTACCATTCCATACCCTTTGAGCCTTGGAGATAATGATTTCTTAGAGCCCTGGAGCTTATCTTATCAAATTCCCACTTCCAAGTCGACTTTCGGCCCATTTAGGCCGACTTCCCCCAAGTAATCGGCTCTCTCTCACTGCGCAGTCCTAAAAGTGGTTCTTTTTCACCCTCTTCCATTCCCTCTTTCAAAAAGTTGTCTTCATCAAAGTTGTTCCTCTTTCAAATATCTACAATTTCTTCTTCTACACTGTTGGCCGGTTCTGCCCCGATTGTGAGCTATTCGCATTTTTCTGGCATGCCATGCTGTTCACCTACATTCCAGAATTTTCCTCTCTCTTTAAGCCCTATTTTCACCCTCTTACAATCATTTTATCACATTTATTTCTTCATAAAAGTTGTTCCTCTCTCAGTTATCTACAACTTCTATGTTTACCACTTTGTCTAATTCTCCACCGTTTGAGAGATATGTTTCAATTTCTAAAGTCGCGCGCAGTCTGCCCAGAATCTGCCTTCATCGATGTGAAGGTCATTTACAAGTGCGTTACTTCATTGAAGTGACGGCCCAGTGAAGACCGTTACTTCAGTGTGACGATCCTACGGTAGACCGTCACACCAAAACTTGCCCAAAACATCCCGGTTCAACCCCTAGAGTGTGGCGGTCCTATCCTTGACCGTTAGACCAAGTGACGGCCCTGTTTAGGTGCGTTACATCCAATCTCATCCGAAAACGTCTCGTTCATCCTCCAGAGTGTGACGGACATACCCTAGTCCATTACATCACTCTGACGGTCCTATGATAGACCGTTACATGCACCAGAGAGTCCAATTCGTGCTGGACTCTGCTCCGTTTTTGTGCGCCGTGGCCCTCTTGAAGTGTCCATAACTTCTTGACTTCTTATACAAATTGATCCCCGTTTTTTCCTGCTTCTAGCCCTTGGTATTATCTTGAATTGGGTTCATAGAAATCAAATTTTCATTGGCTATATCTCTTGGGATCTGGGTCGAAAGATCATGATTTATGTTTCCTAGTTCAACTCAAACTCTGCAGATAAGGCTCTGGGGCTACCTTCCAAGAGACATATCTTCTAGAATCCTCCTCTGAATTGATCCCCGTTTGTTCCTATCTCTTGTCCTTAGTATTATCTCAAGCTTGATCCAAAGAACTCGATTTATCTTGGACTCTATCTCTGGGAATCGTGATAAGAAGATGAGGCTTTCTTTCAAAACTCTATAAAAACTACCCAGTTCGCAGTCGTGACGGGGGGGCTCTTTTCGGACGTGGGGCGAAGCCATGCTGCACCGTCGACTCACAACTTCGACCCCATCTTGAAGAGGGAAATATTGACTTTCAATTTCATCCTTCTGGGCTTGATTTCATGGTCTACACTCTTAGTTCTAATCTCCTCAAAATCATAAATCATCACAGTTTTCTGCACTTTCTGCTACACATGTGTTTTTCTCCGTTTTGCGTCATCGTTTTCTCTCTATTCTCTCCATCAAATCTTGTGATTTCAAAGCCTATGCATGCACAAAACTCCCACCTTGCTTTTGCACTCCCACCTTGCTTTTGCACCCACACATAGGGGTTAAAAACCTCCCCCCGGTGAGTTTGCCCTCAATTTCTAACACTATTTTATCACTTCGGGATTGATACTACACATGCATGTTCTAATGGGTTTTTGCCTTTGTGTTTCATCTTTGTTTTGCAGGAGAGCATGAATACAACGTGAGGCCCTCTTCCTCTAGCCGGCTGGAAGGAGAGGAGGTTTGTGTTGGATACGGACTGAATAGATCTAGAGGGGGGGTGAATAGATCTTTCCCCCTTTCTTTGATTTACTAACTATCGACCAAATGAGCTACTGGTAATTAATGAATTATAGAACTAATGCGGATAGTAAAGATGCAAGCATACGTATAGAAAATCAAACACACACAAGCACACCACAAGAGAGGATTTTTAAGGTGGTTCAGTCTCTTCCTGAGACTTACATCCACCCCTTGCTTAACTCAAGCAAGGCTTCACTATGAGAATCTCTGATCTCAATCAAAACACAGCTGACACACAGCTTGTACCTGCTGACACACAGCTTGACTCTGCTACCTCACAGCTTGACAATAATTGTAATCACAAATGGAAAGATGATAAGAACAGGTGATGAAAGACAGGACTGAATATTGGCGTGTGTAGAAGAATAGATGTTCAGCCTGGGACTTGATCACTCTTATGAAGAAGCCTAGACTCCCTGTTGATCTTCCAGTCAGTTGCCTTCGATTGTTCTGCTGCTGGAGATCGCACAGTCTTGAGCTAAGTCTTCCTTCTGCAGCAACGAGATTGCCTTTAACCTTTCTGCAGATCTTTGATTGGTGGAGAGCTCCTTCTTCCTCTTCTGTGTATATCTTCCTTGGCTTCTATTTCGTGCTCTCTCACTGCTTCTTTGTTCGTGATTAGTTGCATTATATTCTTCATACCGCCTTTGAAGTTCTTCCCGCGCAATTTTCAGATCGAGCGCCAATCTGCTAGAAAACAGGGATCGGTTTAAATCCAATCGTTAGAACGAGTTTGACCACTTCTAAGCAAGATTGTTTCCTTGATTCCCGTGCGGAATCTTATCTCCTGAGCAGCCCAACAACCTGCAACAACCATCTGCAGGTTTTAAGGAACCTCAACAGAATTCGGTTAGAGTTCGGTTCTGGACGCTATAAAGCCCGTGGTCGACCATGACCCTGTCGCTGGTCGACAATGGGCATTCCCCAGACGGCCGGTTCTTCTGGCTGAAACTCACTTCGCCCGTTGGTCGACCACAGCCTGGTCGCTGGTCGACAAGGGACGAATTACAGATGGCCGTCAGTTCTGTCTGATGTTCTGGCTGTTCTGTGGTCGACCAGAGGTGGGGCTTTGGTCGACAGCCAAGGTGCTTCCAGAAGACAGATGATCTGATGCTTTTCTGGTTGAGTTCGTTGGTCGACCATAACCACTTCCCTGGTCGACAAGCGGCCTTTGACACTTCTTCTGATTTGTTGATTCCACTTGGATTTCAGTGGACCTGAAATTACTTAACTTATCAGAAGTAAATTGAACTATCAGATTTATATTGAGTTGATCAGAAACATTGTTTGTCATCATCAAATGGGCATTAATTCAATGCACTATCTTTACACACATAACTAAACCATTTGCTTTAAGAAATAAGATAGAACTTAGATTAGTCAAACATATCCTATTGTCATCATCAAAACCAAGGGATGCACAACATTCTCCCCCTTTTTGATGATGACAACCATGAGTCATTGTGACAAACAACAGATTATGAAATTCATTTGATATTGCATGCAAGGCTATCATAGCACAGATTTCATTCAGTCAATTCGTTTGATGTGTCTTTCAAAACCAATAGCACTAATTACATGAGAGACTCAACAAAGGATAAAGACACTGAGGACACGTAGACAAAGTAAACTTGACAACCTTGACAACCTAGACTCACATCTAGACACACAACTAGACACACAATGACACATAAAGTCCTATCTCCCCCTTTGTCAACAGCAAAAAGAAGATCATTTGAACAATCCCTCTGAGGAGGATGAGGAGGTCTCTGGCTTCACGTTCTCTGCCATGCGATCCAGCTTGTCAACAATGTGGGCATAGGAGAGCCTGAGCTTCTGGATCTCTGAGATAGTATCCTTGTGATACTTCTCATTCTGTTGGGTTGTGATCTCGATACGGATTCCCATCTGATCGGACACTTCACCGAGGGTCCTTACAAGTCTGTTGAACCGAGAACTAGCCTGGTCAGAGTGTTCCTTCTGCTTGATGAACCTGGCCTCCATCTGTTGTTCCAGCCTTTGGACTTTCTGCTCCAAGCGTCCAGTGGCAGCATTGACATTCTCTTGAAATGATTGGAGTTGGGTGGTGAGAGAAGATAACTGAGATGCCATCTGGAGGAGCACTCCATGAGATTCAGGGTGGGAGGTAAATGCTGGTGGTGGAGCAGAAGTAGAGGGAATGGAGGTAGGTGGTACTTGTGTGGGTTGAGCAGAATGTGATGGAGCTTGGGAAGTTGGAGCTTGGGTAGGCGGAGCAGATGGGGATTGAGCTGGAGGGGCAGCAGTGCCTGGCTGCCAGAGCACTATTGAAAGGGACGATGGTGAATGGGCAGCAGTGGGGGTAGTAGGTGTAGCTTGAGGCACCACTGGTGACGGTGTGACAGCAGGGCTAACCTGTATAGGTGAATGAGGTGGAGAAGAGGGTGGCACTGGATCCTTTGCTTTGCCCTTGGAAGGGAGAGTGCGCTGAACATGGTCTCCGACCTTCTTAAATCCCAAGAATGTGGTCACGAAGTGAAAATTGTAGACGTGCCATTTGGGAATGACAATGCTTGGGCTGTGAGGAGAAGGTATGTTGGCTGCTTTCAGAATGGAAGTGATATGGGCAGCAAAAGGAAGAGAATTCAGGGGATAATGTAGGATGCTTCGGAGGGAATTCAAAAGGAGTGTGGTTAGGCGAATAGGCTGGCGAGTGATGAGGCCATGGAGTATAAATAGATGGAGGCGACTTACTTGATCTCTGGCGCCTCCTCGAGGTTGTATGATGGTGGTGATGATGTGGTGAAGCAAACGATGAAGAGGAGGGAAGGTATTAGCATTGAGGTACTTGGGAAGGACCTCAGGGGCTGGCTTGCCAGTGACCACTGCATGTGCTTCTCGGAGGTCGAAGTCCTCATGATTGAAAACAGCTCCAATTCTGGGAGTCTTCAGCGTCATGTGGAGAAGCTTGACGTCGAGTCTGATGACTTTCCCTTGAACTACGGTGTATAGCTGACTGTCCACGACTTGCAGGTTGTGATAGAATTCTTGCACAAGCTGGGGCGAGTACGAATTGTGCACTGAAACGAACGTAGTCCACTCTTGAGCTTCAAAAATTGGCAGTAGATCTGGGAACATCTCCATCAGCTTGTCATCGGAGAAATCGACGATCCTGGGTTGCAAAACTGTCCGTGGCTTGAGAGCTCCAGAAACGGGATGCACTGCGGGTTCCTCTGAATCTGCTGATTGTCTGCCTGGACCAGGTGCATCAGCCGTGGTCGACCGGTGAGGGGCCGATGGCGAACCCTGCGCGGCCCGCGACTTGGATCGCTTGGACGGCATCGAAGCTGCGGCAGGGGCCTGATCTCTTCTACGCTTAGAGGAAAGTAGAGCGCGCTTGGGAGACATTGTGAAGGGAAGCGAGATAGAGGCGAGAGAGAGGCGAGAAAAGAAATCTGGAGAAGATGAAGTTGAGAGAGGGCTAGAGCTGCGGATGGGAGAATTTCAGGGACCCAGCCGAGACAATTTATAGGGTAGGGCATTAGGGCTGGCTCTTAATTTTTAGGGCAGTGAACCATCGCGATGCAAAGAACGAGCGGTCAGGATTTAATCAGCATAACTCATATTTTGGGAAATTGTTGAAGTGTACCCCCTTTCTTTAATAAGACATTTAAGTAACCGTTCCCCCCTTTCTTAAAGACCACCTTGTGACCAAATCGAGTGGGTCTTGTGGTTCAAAGAATTTGAAAGTATTGCCCCAATAAATTGACTCCCCATATCCACTGTCTTACTCACGGCTCCTTAAACTTATAATATGGTTCATGAGATAATTTTACTAGCTGAACAAGCTGAACAGTGTTTTATGCCTCTATTTGCATATAGTGCATTAGGTCAACCATTTTTGTTGCCTTTTCGTTTTGGAATATTTAAAAGCTGTGGTCAGGTTTATCACATGCTTTTCCACACGAAGAGACACGCTTTTTACACGCCAGAAACCCCGGCTACTTAGCATGCCTAACCATTCCACTTTTAACTGGGACACACTTTTTATCCGTGAGGATATACGTTTATCAGACGCCAATATCCCCAGTTACTCAGGATACCCAATTAATAATTTTGAGAGTGGCAGAGGTAGATTGAGTCTTCATGACATACATGTCTCCCACTTAATTTTTCAGCCAATTTTGCTTTGTGATGGAGAACAGTAGTTTCTCAGAACTCAGTCCATTGCTCTACCAAGTAGGCAGAATTATGGCGTATTCCATATACATTCATGCTATAGCTGCGTTTATTTTCACTGTCCAACACAGACACAGGTAGAGAAACAGTCTCATTACTAAAAACATAAGTTCTCAATAGTCTTGAGTCAGAGTCATAGTTATGGTTTGAATTTATTGCAGTAGTACAGGTCAAATTCTCATTACTACACTTAACATTTACTCTCATTGATGACTTTGGTGATTTTCTTGTAAGAGGTGGTTAGGTTGTTCAATGGTTTATTAAGGAATGAGTTTACACTTTTTACTCCCCCTCAATTTGTGAGTCCTTGCTGAAGATAGAGAACAATAAGCTGACCACAAAGAGATATTGAGACACAAGGAATGGGAAGTGAATGAGGATGAGTGAGTGAAGCCAAAACTGAGCTCAGAGTCCAAAAAGTTCAGAAGATTTCCCACCAAAGCCAGCAGCTTGATTAGATCCAATTTCCCTTTTTCAGGTCCTTTGTCGACCATGGAGTGGCCTGTGGTCGACCTTTGTGCTGACACAGAACCTGCCTGTTGAGAAGACTGCGTTCTCACAAACCTGTTGTCGACCATTGGATCGCCTGTGGTCGACAGCTGCGAATTCCCAGAGCTAACTATTTCCTGTCCTGATGCCTTGGTCGACCAGCGCCTTGTCTGTGGTCGACCACAAGAGATGAGCCGTAGAGAACCAGTATTCTGTAGAACTTGCTGAAGTTGCACCCGACACAAGACTTTCCAAACTCAAAAACTTGACCAGTACTAGAGACCTATAACTTAGACAGAAATGACAGAATCTATGTAGAGTACACATGAATATGATTATTTCAAGAATTTTCAGGAGAAATTCTACAAATTCCTAACTCCCTTCTTAGAGTTGAAAATCTGTCATTGTTAAGGGGTTTTGTGAAAATGTCTGCCAGTTGTTTTTCAGTTTCTACAAAATGAAGCATGAGATTTCCTTTGGAGACCTCATCTCTTAGAAAGTGATGACGGATCTCAATGTGTTTTGTCCTAGAGTGTTGAATGGGGTTTTTAGACAAATTAATAGCACTAGTGTTGTCACAGAAAATAGGTGCACATCCAAGATCTACATTGTAGTCTTGAAGTTGATGTTTTATCCACAAAACCTGTGTACCACAGCTCCCTACTGCGACATACTCAGCCTCAGCAGTGGAGAGTGCCACAGAATGCTGTTTTTTAGAGCCCATGATATTAAACATCCACCTAATATTTGACAATAACCACTAGTACTCTTCCTATCAATTTTGCAACCAGCATAATCAGCATCTGAATATGAAATCAAGTCTAGTTTGCAGTAAGTAGGATACCATAAACCCAATTCTTGGGTACCGGCAAGGTAACGAAAGATACGCTTGACAGCCCCTAAATGTGAATCTCTAGGGCTAGATTGATATCTAGCACACATGCATACACTGAACTGAATGTCTGGCCTAGAGGCAGTTAAATATAGTAGGATCCGATCATACCTCTGTATTTCTTGGCATCTACCATGTTACCTTTTACATCAGCCTCCAATGTTGCATTTGTCCCCATGGGTGACTCTATTGGTTTGCAGCTCTCCATGCCAAACTTTTTCAGCATCTCCTTTATGTACTTGGATTGATTTATGAAGTAGCCTTCTCTACATTGTAGAATCTGCAATCCAAGAAAGAACTGTAAATCACCCATTAAACTCATTTCAAACTCATTGGTCATTAGATTTGCAAATTCAGTACATAATGAAGCTTCAGTGGATCCAAACACAATATCATCCACATAGATTTGCACAATTAGTATATTCTTACCTTGGGTCTTGGAGAATAATGTTTGATCAATTTTACCTCTTGTGTAGCCCTTTTTGGTGAGGAATGAACTCAGTCTGTCGTACCATGCCCTAGGAGCCTGCTTTAAACCATACAAAGCCTTATGCAGTTTAAAGACATGATTAGGAAAATCATCATTTTCAAAACCAGGGGGTTGTTCCACAAAGACTTCTTCCTTTACAAAGCCATTTAGAAAGGCACTTTTTACATCCATTTGCTGCAATTTAATTCCATGGGACGCCGCAAATGCTAACAGTATTCTAATGGCTTCTAACCTTGCAACTGGAGCATATGATTCTTCAAAATCAACTCCAAATTCTTGGTTATACCCCTTAGCCACCAACCGAGCCTTGTTCCTCATAACAACTCCTTCTTCATTAAGCTTATTTTTATAAACCCATTTGGTTCCAATAACAGGATGAGATGAGGGTCTGGGAACAAGTTTCCAAACCTGATTTCTTTCAAATTGATTTAATTCTTCATGCATGGCATTTATCCAAGATTCATCTCTTAAAGCTTCCTCTACATTTTTAGGCTCAACTTGAGATACAAGGGCTAGCTGATCTAATTCATCAACTGTTTTAAGCTGAGATCTAGTTTTCCTCGGTTCATTAATTCCTCCAATGATGTTATCTAGAGGATGATCTCTGAGAAATCTCAGATTTTCAGAATTGTTACCTGGGATGATCTCTCCTTCGGGTTGATCATTGGAATCACCTTGCTTTGGTTCTGCTTCAGTCTCCATTGGTTCCTCTTTGCCTTCCAGAAATTCCCCATCTTCATCTTTGCCTACCTGTCCAGTTTTGTCAAAGTCATTATTTTCATCAAATGTGATATGTGGGGATTCTTCAACTAGCTGATCTTTGGTGTTGTAGACTCTATAGGCTCTTGATCGGTCAGAGTATCCCAAGAAGATTCCTGGGTCACTCTTTGGTTCAAATTTGTCCAATGATCTCTTGTCATTGTTATGAATAAAACACCTTACACCGAAGATCCTAAAATGAGCTAGAGATGGCTTCTTACCTTTGAACACCTCATATGGAGTTTTCGTACTAGATGGTCTTACCATTGCCCTGTTTACAATATAACATGCTGTATTGACCGCCTCAGCCCAAAATCTTCTTGGAAGATTGGCTTCAACCAACAAGGTTCTGGCCATTTCAACAAGTGTGCGATTCCTTCTCTCTACCACTCCATTTTGCTCTGGCGTCCTTGGTGATGAGAACCTGTGATTTATTCCTTTGTTCCTGCAGAATTCATCAAACTCTGAATTTTCAAATTCTCCCCCATGATCAGATATTATTGAACACACTTTGGACTTTCCATCCTGCTTCATCTTTTGTAAAATTCCTGAAACTCAGAAAAGGCATCACTTTTATGAGATAAGAACATGACCCATGTAATCTAGAGAAATCATCAACAAGTACATAACCGTACCTCTTACCACTAAGGCTAGCAGTTCTTGTTGGGCCAAAAAGGTCCATGTGCACAAGTTCTAGTGGTCTAGAGATTGACTTTCAGTTCTACCTTTGAATGATTTTCTTGTTTGCTTACCTTGGGTACATGATTCACATACTTTGACATTTTGAGCAAACGAAATTTCAGGTAAACCAGAAACCATTTTATTCTTAACCAATTTGTGCAGCACCCTGTAGCTAACATGCCCTAGCCTTCGGTGCCACAACCAAGTCAGGTCCTCCTTCTTGGCGGTGAGGCACAAGTTGGAGTGGGCTGGATCATCCAAGTCTATCATGTAGACATTATTTACTCTCTTGCCCATAAACTTAACTTTAGCCGAATTTGGTTCAAGAATTTTACAGATTTTAGAATCAAAGACTACTTGATGGCCTTTGTCGCATAGCTGACTGATGCTAAGAAGATTATATTCCAGGCCATCCACTAGCAGTACATCTTCAATGTAATTTGTAGATGTCTTACCTACCTTACCTTTCCCAATGATCTTGCCTTTGTTATTTCCTCCAAATGTCACATGTCCTCCATCTTTTGAGTTTAGCTCGGAGAATTTTGCCTTGTCCCCTGTCATATGTCTTGAGCAGCCACTATCTAAGTACCACTTGTTGTGTATAGCTGCCAAACACACCTGCATCACAAGTTACACAGAAACTTTTGGACCCCAATGGTACCCGGGTCCAAGATAGCTTGTAAAGTTATGAAATTGCTGCAGTAATCCTTTGGGAACCCAGATTCTGTTAGAGCAGTGTACATTTTTATTTCTGAACTTGTTCAGATTGGGTTGCTTTTGTTCTAAAGCTTCTTTAATCTGAGTCCACCTTTGTGTATTCAAGTTTTCATTTTGTTTTACCCGAGAAAACCTGTGATTTCTGTTTGCTTGTCTGGCCATGGTCGACTTTTGGTATGTCTGTGGTCGACCATCGCGTCTCCAGAACTCAGCGTCTGTTCTGGCAGCACCTCTGGTCGACATCTGGTGTACCTGTGGTCGACCACTGCTTCTCCAGTAACCAGCGCCTGTTCTGGCAGATCCTCTGGTCGACAGATGAAGGGTCTGTTGTCGACCAGCCTGTCTCCAGACATCTTGTTTTCCAGATTTATGTCCTTTAACTTGGTTTAGTTTGGGGATTTCTGTGAATTTGGGTTTCTTGTTTATTATTTTGAATCTTATATTGATTGACTGTTTTCTCTTTAAAATTTCTCTCTTCCTTGGTGACATTGTTCCTTTTGGAGGAGCATTCAGCTACATCCTCTTGTTTATCTTGGTATAGATTAATCAGGGGCCTTTTTCCTTTTGAGTCAGCAATCCCAGTTACGGTTTTTATTTGGAATTCCTTTTTAGCCGTAGGATTGTATCCTAACCCTTCTTTTTGAAAGTTTACTTTTATTCCCAAGACAGCATTTAAGTTTTCTTGACCTTGAGTCATTTTTTCCAAGGTCTCCTGTTTGTTCTTCAGGTCACCTTGATTCTTTCTATTCTCTTAGAGCTTGTTGTTTTCTTCCTTGAGTGAATTGTTTCTTTCTTGACTTAACTTAGTTTCCTGTTCATATTCTTGAGTCTTTAGTTTTAGCTCATCAATGTCGTTTTTTAGCATTTCATTCTCTTCGGACATTCTCTTGTGGTTTTCTTCATCTAAGTCCATTTGATTCAGCTTGTTTTTCAGTGACTTGATTTCCATTTCTAGTTCAGTTTTGTTTTCCATTGAATTGCTGTCTTTATTCAGTTGACTGATCTTCTTCTTCAAATGTTTATTTTCCTTTCTTATTCTTTCATAAGTATCAAGCAATTCTGAATATACTTCTTCCCAATCCGAACTAGAGAAGTCTTGAAATGGGGAACTTACCTCAAGATCACTGTTGTCTCCCTTGGCCATCAGACAGAGCTTTCCTTCTTCTTCCTCGGAAGTTGTTTCCTCTTCACTGCTCTCTTCCTCCTCACTCCAAGTGCTAATCATCGCCTTGGGTTTCTTGCCTTTCCACTTGAAGCTTGATTTCTTAGGAGCTTCTGGACATTCAGCCTTCATATGTCCAGGCTGCCTGCAATTGTAGCAAATGAGTTTGTTAGAAGAGCCTTATGTTTATCAGATTTAAACTGGGATGACTTCCTTACCATGCCCTTTGGATTTCTGAATCCTTTACCTTCCTTTCGCAGGAATTTTTAAATTTTCTTGTAAGCATGGCTAGCTCACCAGATTCTTCACCTGAGCTAGATGAGTCATCATTGTCAGACACCTCAGAGGTGCTTGTCTTAGTCTTTAGGGCAAGTTGCTTCTTTTTCTTGCCCTCATCTTCCTTTCTCTTCAGATTGACCTCATAGGCCATCAGGGATCCTACTAACTCATCCACTGTCATTGTTGTGAGATCCTTTGAGTCCTCAATGACTGTGGCCTTGGTATGCCACATCGATGTGAGAGACCTTAAAATCTTCCTCACTAATTCCTGCTCTTTGTATGTCTTCCCTAAGCTCTTCAAGCCATTAGTCAATTGTACTAATCTGGCATACATCTCAGAAATACTTTCATCATTTTTCATCCTAAACATCTCATATTCTGAGACTAGCATATTTGCTTTTGTCTCTCTTACCTCGGAAGTACCTTCGTAGATTACCTTTAGACGATCCCACATTTCTTTGGCTGTTGCGCATTGGGAAACTCTTGAGAATTCTGTGGGGTGTAGTGAGCACTGCATCACGTTCATGGCTCCCCAGTTGACAGTTGATTTCCTGACCTGTTCTCTGGTCCAGGTTTCTTCATCTTCCGGTAGCTCAAAAGGTCCGCGGCTCACTACCCTCCACATCTCGTGGTCTTGCGCACGTAAGAACACCTGCATACGATTTTTCCAATAAGAATAATCAGTTCCATCAAAATATGGAGGTCTAGTTACAGAGTGCCCCTCAGCTATGAGGCTTTTAGAGTTCAGTCCGCCCGGTCTCTCCTGGTTGTTAGACCACATTTTGGAGAACCTGCTCTGATACCACGTGTTGGATACGGACTGAATAGATCTAGAGGGGGGGGTGAATAGATCTTTCCCCCTTTTTGATATTTACTAACTATCGACCAGATGAGCTACTGGTAATTAATGAATTATAGAACTAATGCGGATAGTAAAGATGCAAGCATACGTATAGAAATCAAACACACACAAGCACACCACAAGAGAGGATTTTTAAGGTGGTTCAGTCTCTTCCTGAGACTTACATCCACCCCTTGCTTAACTCAAGCAAGGCTTCACTATGAGAATCTCTGATCTCAATCAAAACACAGCTGACACACAGCTTGTACCTGCTGACACACAGCTTGACTCTGCTGCCTCACAGCTTGACAATAATTGTAATCAGAAATGAAAGATGATAAGAACAGGTGATGAAAGACAGGACTGAATATTGGCATGTGTAGAAGAATAGATGTTCAGCCTGGGACTTGATCACTCTTATGAAGAAGCCTAGACTCCCTGTTGATCTTCCAGTCAGTTGCCTTCGATTGTTCTGCTGTTGGAGATCGCACAGTCTTGAGCTAAGTCTTCCTTCTGCAGCAACGAGATTGCCTTTAACCTTTCTGCAGATCTTTGATTGGTGGAGAGCTCCTTCTTCCTCTTCTGTGTATATCTTCCTTGGCTTCTATTTCGTGCTCTCTCACTGCTTCTTTGTTCGTGATTAGTTGCATTATATTCTTCATACCGCCTTTGAAGTTCTTCCCGCGCAATTTTCAGATCGAGCGCCAATCTGCTAGAAAACAGGGATCGGTTTAAATCCAATCGTTAGAACGAGTTTGACCACTTCTAAGCAAGATTGTTTCCTTGATTCCCGTGCGGAATCTTATCTCCTGAGCAGCCCAACAACCTGCAACAACCATCTGCAGGTTTTAAGGAACCTCAACAGAATTCGGTTAGAGTTCGGTTCTGGACGCTATAAAGCCCGTGGTCGACCATGACCCTGTCGCTGGTCGACAATGGGCATTCCCCAGACGGCCGGTTCTTCTGGCTGAAACTCACTTCGCCCGTTGGTCGACCACAGCCTGGTCGCTGGTCGACAAGGAACGAATTACAGATGGCCGTCAGTTCTGTCTGATGTTCTGGCTGTTCTGTGGTCGACCAGAGGTGGGGCTTTGGTCGACAGCCAAGGTGCTTCCAGAAGACAGATGATCTGATGCTTTTCTGGTTGAGTTCGTTGGTCGACCATAACCACTTCCCTGGTCGACAAGCGGCCTTTGACACTTCTTCTGATTTGTTGATTCCACTTGAATTTCAGTGGACCTGAAATTACTTAACTTATCAGAAGTAAATTGAACTATCAGATTTATATTGAGTTGATCAGAAACATTGTTTGTCATCATCAAATGGGCATTAATTCAATGCACTATCTTTACACACATAACTAAACCATTTGCTTTAAGAGACAAGATAGAACTTAGATTAGTCAAACATATCCTATTGTCATCATCAAAACCAAGGGATGCACAACAGTTTGAATCCACAAGTTCCCCGCACCCCGTTTCAAGCGCGATCAAGTTTTCTTTCCAAGGTATACGGCGCCGTTGCACTCCTTTCTTCATCCTTGCGGCGTTGTTAATCCTTGGTGGCGATCACGGTTAGTATTTCCATCCTTTCATCCCCTTGTCTTTGATTCACATGTTTATGCATGTATGTATTTAAAAAGGGGGCGGGATAGGAATCTAATCTAATTAAAAAAGGACTCAACAACTACTTGTTGCATTGATGAAGTATTGCTAGTTGAAGGACTTGCATATAATCTGCTTAGTATTAGCCAGCTTTGTGATAAAGGTCATAAAATAGTCTTTGATTCTCATGGCTGTAACATTTATGAACCTGACTCTGATGTTGTTAAATTTTCTGGTAAAAGAGTGAATAATATCTACTTGGTAGATCTAGATGACATTGCTCATTCTAATCTTTGCCTCACAGTAAATAAAGATGACTTGGCATATCTGTGGCATCGTAGATTAGGCCATGCCAGTTATACTGTTCTCCATAAACTGAATAAGCATTGCATGGTTAGAGGACTCCCTGAAATTTCTTTCGAAAATAAAAATAAAATATGTGATGCATGCACCCAATCCAAGCAAACTAGGAAGTCTTTCAAATCCAGAACTGAGAGCATGTCTTCCAAGCCTTATGAGTTGATTCATATGGACCTTTTTGGACCTTCAAGATCAGTCAGCTTATCAGGAAGAAGATATGGATTTGTACTTATTGATGACTTCTCTAGGTTTGCTTGGGTGTTTTTCCTTACACATAAAAATGATGCATTCACTGAATTTCAGGAATTCTATCTGAAAATAAAATAGGATAATGACAATTCAATTCTGAACATTTTGTCTAATCATGGTGGTGAGTTTGAAAACTCACAGTTTGATGATTTTTGCAGGATCAATGGTATCACTCATCGGTTCTCCTCACCTAGGACACTTGAGTAAAATGGAGTAGTGGAGAGGAGAAACCGGACACTTGTGGAGATGGCTCGAACACTTTTAGTGGAAGGTAACCTACCAATGAAGTTTTGGGCTGAGGTAGTCAACACTGCATGCCATGTAGTCAACAGAGCTATGGTAAGGTCATTTACTCAGAAAACACCTTATGAAATTCTAAAAGGTAAGAAACCTTCACTCTCTTATTTCAAGGTCTTTGGATGTAAATGGTTTGTGCATGTTAATGCTAAAAGAGACCTTGATAAATTTAAACCTAAAAGTGATCCGAAAATCTTCCTAGGATATTCAGAAACAACAAGAGCCTACAGAGTATACAACTTAAATTCTAAATCAGTTAAAGAGTCTCCACATGTAGTCTTTGATGAAACCTTGACTAAACTTGAAAATGGTCTGTGCAGAGAACAAAATAGTGGAGAAATTCTGAAAGAAGGAAATCCTGCAGACCAATCTGATGATGAAGATGCAGAGGAGCCTGGTACTCAGGGGGAGGTAAATGAGGTTCAAGGTAATCAAGTTATCAATGTCAGATTCCTTAGAGATCATCCTATGGATAATGTAATTGGTAACTTGCATGACCCTCCTAGGACCAGATCACACTTTAGAGCTGAAAAAATGAATTAAATTCCTTTGCATTAATCTCTCATATAGAACCCAAAAACATTGATAGTGTTCTTAAAGATGTGCATTGGATCAATGCCGTGCACGAGGAGCTGAATCAGTTTGAAAGGAACAAGGTATGGGACCTAGTTCCTCCACCTGACCATGGCACTATCATAGGAACTAAATGAGTTTTTTGGAATAAAATAGATGAACAAGGGAATGTGGTTAGGAATAAGGTCAGACTGGTAGCTCAAGGTTATAACTAAGAATACGGTATTGATTTTGAAGAATCATATGCCCCTGTTGCTCGGTTAGAGGCCATAAGAATTCTTTTGGCGTATGCATGCTCATTAGGAATAACTTTGAGGCAGATGGATGCGAAATCTACTTTTCTTAATGGTGAAATAAAAGAGGATGTGTTTGTTAGGCAGCGTCCAGGTTTTGAATGAATTGATTATCCAAACCACGTGTATAAATTGAAACAAGCTCCCAGAGCTTGGTATGACAGGCTTAGCAAGTTTCTCATCGGAAAGGAGTTCACAAGAGGTGAGGTTGACCAAACATTGTTCACTAAGGTATGCAAATCTGACATCATCATTGTGTAAATCTATGTTGACGATATTATTTTTGGCTCAACTAACCAACGTTGTGTGAGGAATTTGCTGATTTAATGACACAAGAATTTGAGCTGAGTTCAATGGGTGAACTAAAATTGTTTCTCGCAATGCAGGTAAATCGGACTAAAGAAGGCACATTCATAACCCAGTCCAAGTATGTCAAGAACCTACTGAAGAAATTCAAGTTGGAAAATTTGAAGGAAATTTCAGCACCCATGGGTACATCAACTAATCTTGATGATGACCCGAATGGTAAAAGTGTAGATCCCAAACTATATAGAGGTATGATTAGATCTGTCCTTTATCTTACAGCTTCTAGGCCCGATATTCAGTTCTATGTGTGTTTGTGTGCTAGGTTTCAAGCTAGTCCTAAAGAGTCACACTTGAGTGTTGTTAAGAGAATTTTTAGGTATCTATCAGGCACCCTAGAACTAGGTCTTTGGTATCCTGCTAAGTGTGAGCTAGATCTCATAGCCTACACTGATGCAGATTATGCAGGGTGCAGAGTAGATAGGAAAAGCACTAGTGGGTATTGTCATTTCCTAAGTGGTTGTCTGGTGTCATGGGCTTCTAAAAAGTAACACACTGTTGCTTTATCTACAGCTGAAGCAGAATATGTTGCAGTTGGGAACTGTGCAGCCCAGGTACTCTGGATCAAGCACCAACTGATTGATTATCAGATAAAATTGGGATGCATTCTAATTTTATGTGATAATACTAGTGCTATATCACTTACTAAAAATCCTATTTATCACTCTAGGACTAAGCATATAGGAATCAAACACCATTTCCTTAGAGATGAAGTGAATAAAAATGAAATTGAATTACATTTCATTGAATCTGAAAAATAGTTAGCTGATATATTTACTAAACCTCTGGGCAATGACAGATTCAAATTCTTGCGAAGAGAATTAGGTTTATGTAAATTTCAACATAATGACTAATTTCAATTTCATTCATGATTATGGCTTGTGATGTGGATTATATGCTGGTATATTTTTAAATAAATCATGTTCTGAGAATGATGTTTTGCTTGTCAGAAAATCCATTTTTGAATAAATCATCTGAATAGATTAGCATCAATTCATTGAATTCAATAACTGATCTGCTCTATTTAAGAATGATTTGATGATTATGTGTTAGTTAATCCCGAATAAAGGCTCAGACCTTGTTTTAAGAATTTTTCATACATAATTGAATGATTGAAATGCATATAGACAGGGGGAGTTGCTGCATTATTTTGTGAGGGGGTGTCCAGTCTAGTCATATCTAGATATGATCATATGGTTGTTTTGTCATCTTCTTCACAAAAACTTCAATCATATGGTGTCAGTCCCACTTCTTGACATTCCTTAATCATGTGCTTCAATGATCATTCCCTACTCTGAATGGATGACAGTCTTGCAATCGTTCATTGTATTAAGCAGCAATTAATACATGTCTTCTACTATAAGAATCAGATTTGCTTCATGCATGAACTGATGGTTTAATTCAAATAAACTGTAGAGTTTAAATACTGTTTTCAGAAAATAGGTTGGTGGAAAATAGTTTATAGTTCTCAACCTCCTTCTCATTTTGTAATAGATAAGGTCTTTAATGTATCTGAAAATGACGGACTTGGTGATATCTAGGTTGAGAAACTTAGATAGTGTATTGTCCTTGAACAAGTCACTTTGAAAAAGTAAAAAGGGCAGCAAACTAAATGAATTGAGAAAATAATGTCTAATTAACCTGGCAGAGCGATGACTATAATCCACTGAGAAACTGAATACTCCATCAATGAAATAGAGAAAAATTCATGTCATGAAGTTGATGGGGACATCAAAGCAAGACTGTTCATATTTTGTTTACATTTATGTCCTTTTATATTTGTATGTATACCCTTGTGTTATATGGATACACATTGTTAAGTCTTAGTGAGTTTATTTACAAAAGGCCATTGGGTTTCTTTGCAAAAGGGCACGTAGGCCCTGCAGGGGCCCCCTCTCTCCCTCTTTGTCACGCCCCGAGCCTTTATTACAGCGAAAGACTAACTCGGGGAGCGCGAACAGCCGACATGTTAAGCCTCTTGCAAGCAAGAACGATCAAAGCGCAAGACAATCACACATAAAGATACCATTGCACAATATATATTCAAACTTCAACTTTATTTCAAAATAATCAAGTACAACCACTAATTCAATTTCCATTATGCACTAGACTCAAGAAATAGGAAAATTACATAGACTCAATCTAAACAATTTAGACTTTCCTAAGTCTTCACTCTCATCTTGATAATACTTTCATTCGCTCTCGGACCCGCTACTTGTATAACTTGAATCCGAATTTGAATCACTTCCATCTCCTGAAAAGATTGGAAATAGGTAATGAGCACACTTGCCCAGTATGTATCTTCGCATCAACATGAAGGCACTATTAAATTAATTAACAATTTAGTATTAAAGAATAAGGTAAAAATCATGCATATGCGGTCAATCATGCGATTAAACCAAAGTAACAAGATGATCATGTAAGTTCTAATGAGAACAAATATGAACTAGTAAGAATGTAACAAGAACATGATATGGCCTTTCATGAACAAGAATGTATCGAGAATGTACTAGCAAGCCACATAATCATGACTCTAGTATCTTTTGCTTATGAGCAAGTACTTCGTAAATTTCTGTGGAATATCAAACAAGAAAATCATGTACAAGAATGTCATGTCGTGCCGTGGATTTTCACTTATTTATAGAGAAAGTACTCCCAGCGTAATGCGACGCCAGTAGCATCATATCCTATGGTTTATAAAATATTATGTTTCCGACAATCAGCCGAGGGACTAGCATAGAGCCCTTGAACACAATCAGTGCTCGGATCCCATCTTCAAGTATAAATCAAGTTACTTCCACGCATGTAACAATAAAGTGTGGCCAAAAATACAATGAGTTCAAATAAGCTCATGATAATAATAATTCAATGAATGAATGCTTCAATAAGAATCATGAGAAATCAAGAATGACTTAAGCAAGGTTATGCTTATGAAAATAAATCGACAGCATAACGATACGTTCTTTATCTTCCATTCATTATATTAGGTTTCTTGATCAATATGATAAGTTCTAGATCATCAAGAGTCTATCTAGAATCATTGGAATATCAACCCTTGGTCCACCTTGGGTTAAAATACTCAAGCAGTGTGACGGTCGTGTACTGGCCTGTTACATGATGTGACGCTCCAGTATTGGGCTGTTACATTAGTCTGAATCCAGAACCAAGAAATCGGACTCAGTGGAATGTGACGGTCGTATATTGGGCCGTTACTTGTGCCTGACAGTCCAACATAGAGCCGTTACATTACTGATAATCAAAATCATCGATAGTGTAATCTAATCAATGGGCTTTAATGGTACAACCAACTCGGTGTCCTAGTGGGAATCCTATGCTCGCAGAGAATTACGAAGGCCTTGAAACAAGATTTCCTAGTCCATTGGAAGCAATATCCAATAGAGAGGTCCTCATGTCCAAGAATAGTGTTCCTATAGTGCAAAGTGAACTAATGGACAACATACCAGAATATGTGCCATATACTTAAAGAAATGACTCTATAGATGGAAAAGAATGTGTAACATTATGAAACTAGATAAAACTCTGTCAATACAACTTTGGCAAATCATGATTTAGAATACAAAACTATAGAGTTTTAGCCAATGAAATTAGCATAACTTAAAATAACCTAAGACACATTAATCATGCAATTTGATTATGAATCAGAAACTAAACTCAAAGTCATGATAATAGGTCCAAACTTAGCTATCTAAGCTTATTTATAAGTAAACTTAACTGGTTACTATTCTGCCTTGGGCTGACAAAACACAGGTGTCTGACGGTCTAGGATAGGCGCGTTACAGTGTGTGACGGTTTATCGAGGGGCCGTTACAGTGGTGTAACGCTCCTGCTAGGGTGCGTCAGAGACAATAGAATAAATAAAAACATAACAGAAATGTGACGGTCTATCGTAAGGCCGTTACATGCATGTGACGGTCTCACGTTAGTGCGTCAGAGAACCTGCTGGCAGTAAACTAAAGTGGAGGTTTATGAAAACATAACATGCCTGGAAATCAACATATTACCACTGTCCTAGTCATGAAAACGAAGTATAGGCCAACTATGTGCATAGGTTTAATGAATAGACATGATAATATCTTTTAAATTTTTCATTTAGGGCTAAGAAATGCATGAATGTATAGAGCTATGAAATCATGAAATTCTTAGTCTATAATGCGTGAAACTCAAGCACAATCAGAGGGCTTTTCTCCTAACAAGTTGTTTTTACCAATCATGAGATAACCTACCTCTTCTAGAACCTTAAAACTTTGAATTTGATGTTAGGTGCTACCCTTAGTCTCTTGTACTTCTTGTGATAAATCAGCAACTTCAATCTGCTCTATTTCCTCAGCCTCTTGACCTAAGGATGTGAAATTTTGAGGGTAAGAAGATGAAACTATTGGGAACAAAAAGTTCTTAAGGATTGTACTCTAATTACCTCGTTTCGACGTCCTAATGTCTTGATCTTCAGGGGACTTACGTTCAGATTCCTAGGTTGCTAAGGTTGAATCAGCAACTTTGGAAGCTTCTATCTCCTTGGTTGTTTGATCTCCTAGCATGAAATTTGGAGAACCATTAGTCTAAAGTATACTAAACAAAAGCTTCTAAAGAACTTACCCAAATTTATAACTCCTTACCTTTATTCTTCACGAATCAAAAGTAAGGGTCGCTCAGTTCAGAACTAGGTCCTATTTATAGGGTTTTGGCTAGGGTTTGAAGATTAGATCGATTCTAGAGTCCTTAATTTGCCAGAACCTAATCCCTAAGAGTCCTTAGTAATGTTATAAGCTTCCCTAAGTCGATCTCTTGTAGATAAGATTTCAAAGTTTAAATCTTTTTACAATTTCCTCACCTTACGGAATCTGCAGGATGTAACGGTCGTGTCTAGGTGCGTTATAGGGCTGTGGCGGTCGCCCGATAGACCGTTACATGTAACGTATATAGAGTTTCAATTTGATAAAACTCTTTTATTCGTTTATCCATATAATTATCTTATATAATTAGTATTTATCCTTAAAATACGTGAATAAGCCAATTACTGTTCTAGAATATGGGCCAAACTTAATGGCCTTAGTCCATTAACCTTTTGGATAATAATTAGATAGGCTAGGTTAACTAATTAGCCTAATTGAGCCTTATAATGACTTATTAATTCAATAATCCTTCATTAATTTATTTAGGCCTTTATAATTTCCAGAAAACTATTTTATAATTCAACAATTATATATATAAATTCTGGGGTACTACACCCTCCCCCACTTAGAAGAATTTGGTCCCCAAATTTAATATATGGATTTCGGAGAGTGTACTTACAGTTAAATAATTCTGGAAATCTTTTCCGCATGGCTGCTTCGGTTTCCCATGTTGCTTCATATGACCATGTTTTCTTCCATTGAATCTTGACCATGGGAATAACTTTATTTCGTAGTTGACGCACTTCTCGTTCCAGAATCTTTATTGGTGTTTGCTCTAACGTCATATCCTTCTGAATCTCCAGATTGTCATAAGTGATAATATGGTCGGGATCATATACATACTTCTTTAGCATAGAGACGTGAAATACGTCATGAACTCCTACTAATTGTGGAGGTAAAGTCAGTTTCTAAGCCAATTCACCAATCCGTTCAAGAATTTCAAACGGGTCAATGAATTTTGGAGTTAGCTTTCCTTTAATGCCAAATCTTTGAATACCACGACCTGGAGAAACCTTTAAATATACATGATCTCCTACCTGAAACTCTAAGTCACGTCTTCGATTGTCAGCATAAGACTTTTGCCTATCTTGTGCCATCTTCATTCTTTCTTGAATGAGCTTGATCTTCTCGGTAGAATCCCTTATAAGGTCAGGGCCTAGAAATTACTTTTCCCCTATTTCATTCCAGCATATTGGTGATCGATAGCTTTTTCTATATAAAGCTTCGAAAGGTGTCATTCGTAAGCTAGCCTGATAGCTATTGTTATATGCAAACTCTACTAGAGGCAAGTGATCATGCCAACTACCTCCAAAGTCGATAGCACAAGCCCTGAGTATATCTTCTACTACCTGATTTGTTCTTTCCGTTTGACCATCTGTTTGTGGATGAAAAGCTGTGCTGAAATTCAATCTAATCCCTAGTGAATGTTGTAGACCCTTCCAGAATTGTGATGTGAATTAAGGATCTCTATCGGATATAATAGTGACGGGGACACCATGTAGTTTGACAATCTCCTTTATGTATAATGCTGCTAGAATATCCAGAGACCATCGACTCTTGATTGGTATGAAGTGTGCGGATTTAGTCAATCGGTCTATGATTACCCATATTCCATCGTGTCCACCTCTGGTCTGGGATAAACCCATAATAAAGTCCATCCCTATACTCTCCCATTTCCATTCGAGAATACTCAAGGGGTGTAATTTACCTGCGAGTCTAAAATGCTCTACTTTTACTTGTTGGCAGGTGAGACAGCGAGATACGAAATCATCTATTTCTCTCTTCATATTGGGCCACCAGAAATTTCTTTTGAGATCTTGATACATCTTTGTTCCGCCTAGATGAATTATGTATTTGGAATTATGCGCATCATCTAGGATTAGTTTCTTCATGGTCTCATGATCTGATACACATATTCGGCCCTTAAATAATAATCTTCCGTCATTGGAAATAGAAAAATCCGGCCTTTGTTCCATATTGGCTTTAATTTCCAGTAATATAGGATCATCATTTTGCAGCTTGACCAGATCTTCTATCAATATAGGTTGAGCTCGGATATTAGCTATGAAATAATCTTCTTCCTTTATGTCAATATCTAAGTTCAACTGGGCAAATTGAGGAACAAGGTTAGTTACACTTATCATAAGACTTGATAGCATACCCATTGATTTTCTATTGAGTGGATCTGCTACAGCATTAGCCTTGCCAGAATGATATTGAATAGCAAAATCAAAGTCTTTGAGATATTCTAACCACCTCCTCTGCCTCATGTTAAGCTCCTTTTGAGAGAATAAATATTTCAAGCTTTTATGGTCCGAGTAGACCGTGAAATTTTCTCCATAAAGATAATGACGCCAAATTTTCAAGGTGAAAATAACCGCTACTAATTCCAGATCATGTACGGGATAATTTTCCTCGTGACGTTTCAATTGTCTTGAAGAATAACAGATTACTTTTCCATTCTGCATGAGAACGCATCCTAAGCCAATGCCAGACGCATCTGTATACACTTCGAATCCACCACCCTCCATTGGTAGTGATAAAATAGGAGCTGTTGTAAGATGATTCTTAAGAGTTTGGAAACTCTTCTCACATTCCTCTGACCAGACAAAAGGATTTTCTTTTCTTGTAAGTCTAGTTAAAGGAACCGCAATTTTTTAGAAGTCTTTAATGAATCTCCTATAATAACCAGCTAGACCCAGAAAGTTTCTTACTTCTGATGCAGTCGTTGGCCGACTCCAATTCTTGACAGCTTCTACCTTAGAAGGATCCACAACAATACCTTCTTTTGAGATAATGTGGCCTAGGAATGAGACTTCCTCGAGCCAGAATTCACACTTATTGAGTTTGGCATAAAGCTTGTGTTCTCTAAGTGTTTGTAAAGCTATTTTCAAATGTTGTTCATGTTCCTCTTTCATCTTGGAATATATCAAGATGTCATCAATGAAGACGATGATGAACTGGTCCAGATATGGCTGGAAGACATTATTTATAAGTTGCATGAATGCTGCTGGGGCATTAGTTAACCCAAACGGCATCACTACGAATTCATAGTGGCCATAACGACTTCGAAAAGCCATTTTATAAATGTCCTCTTCTTTAATTCTAAGCTGATGATAACCTGATCTGAGGTCTATCTTAGAGAAATATTCTGCTCCTGAAAGCTGATCGAAGAGCTCATCAATACGCGGCAACAGATACTTATTTTTAATTGTGAGTTGATTCAGTCGCCGATAATCGATGCATAGCCTGAGAGAACCATCCTTCTTCTTGACAAATAGAACCGGCGCACCCCAAGGAGATGTGCTAGGTCTGATGAAACCCTTGTCCAGAAGTTCCTGCAACTGCTTCTTCAATTCCTTGAGTTCTGTGGCGGACATCCTATAAGGGGCTATAAAAATAGGTGCTACTGCCGGAATGAGTTCAATAGTGAAGTTCACTTCCCTCTCGGGTGGTAAACTGGGTAATTCAGACGGAAACACATCGGGGAACTCATTTACAATAAGGATGTTTGCTATGTTAATTTCTTTGGATTCGGTGATAATGACAGAAGCAAGAAAAGCTTTACATCCTCGCGAGATAAGTTTGCAAGCGTGAAGTGAGGATATGATAGTGGGGTGTTTCTTGTACTTGATGCCAAGAAAAGAGAATCTTGGAAGACCAGGCTTTCGAAAGGATATAATCCTATTTCGGTAATTGATCTAAGCATCATGATCTACAAGCCAGTCTACCCCTAAAATGACATCATAACCTTTCATGTCAAGGCATACTAGGTTTGCGGGGAGATCGTGATCTTCTACTATCACTTTGCTATCAGGATAATAGTCGGTAAGCTTTGTTCCAGAACCTAAGGGTGTAGAAATAGCAAGATCTGAAGGTAAAGGAACTGATGCGATTGGTAATGTTTTAGCAAAAGTAGTGGAGATAAAAGAATGAGAGGCACCTGTATCAAATAGCACAAATGCAGGACGAGAATAAATTTGAAGAGTACCTTCCATAAGCCCATCATCCCTGGGCGCTTCTTATCCTTCTAGAATAGCATTGAGGCGAGCCTGCCTCCTGCGTCCTCCACCAGATGACTGGTCCTTCATAAGGGGGCATTCCAGCATGCGATGCTCCCTGCTTCCACAACGTAAACAAGCGCCGAGACGCTTCCAACACTCCTCAGCCGAATGGCCAAATTTTTCATAAAATGTGCAAGCCGTGGCGACCTGCTCCTTCTCTTCCTTGACTTTCTTTTGCTTATGGGAACTTCTACCATTCCCATTCCTAGATCTCTTCTTACTATCACGGCTTTTGTAAGGCTCCGTGATGCTGAATTTCTCTTTCTGATAACGCCGATCTGAGCGTCGTCTTGATTCTTCTCCTTTCCCTTTCAATATTTTGACATTATCTAAGGTCCTTTCACATAGGTACGCCCGCTGAACCATCTCCGCATAAGTACGGATGTTTTGGGTCCCGAGCTGCTGAATGAAACCGAGTCGTAACCCATCCATAAACCGATTTGCCTTGAGTAGATCAGTGCTGATAAGATGCGGTGCATAAGGTGTAAGCCTTGAGAATTGCAGTTCATATTCGGCAACCGTCATCATTCCTTGCCGAAGAGCGGCGAACTCCATAGCCTTTCATTCCTTTACGTGCTCAGAAAAGTACTTGGCACGGAACATGGTAAGAAAACCATCCCATGTATGAGGTGCATTGGCCGGAGGTGCCGGAACTGACTTCCACCATGTGCGAGCATCTTTGTTGAGTTGAAAGGTTGCGAGACGCACCTTCTCCTGATCGGTGCATTGGATGACATCAAATATACGATTCATTTCGTCTATCCAGTTTTCTGCCTCGTCAGGATTAGATGAACCATAGAATCGCGGAGGATTTAAACTCCGAAAATTGCGATGTAGGTCACCAGCCCTTGCCCCTGCGCCACCTTGCGCTATGGTTTCAGGCCGGCTACTGTTTGTTGCATACCATTCCAATCTACACGATGAGCCATTTTTAAAATGAGGTACCTGAGAGAAAAATAACAACTTGTTATTTCTCATGAAATTGGGAGAAATAATCTTAAAGCTAATTAATTATCTTATCCCGGGCTCTACCCAATTCTCACATGGGTATGGAATTTCTTCCTAAGTTCATAGGTAGGGGTCCTTAAACCTTAGACTTTTCTTATGACATGACTCTTCTTCCTAAGTCTTGAGACTTAGGCTCTGATACCAACTTAACTGTCATGCCCCGAGCCTTTATTACAGCGGAAGACTAACTCGGGGAGCGCGAACAGCCGGCATGGTAAGCCGCTTGCAAGCAAGAACGATCAGAGCGCAAGACAACCACACATAAAGATGTAATTGCACAATATATATTCAAACTTCAACTTTATTTCAAAATAATCAAGTACAACCACTAATTCAATTTCCATTATGCACTAGACTCAAGAAATAGGAAAAT